>JAHLSL010000022.1:3165498-3194084 GCA_025920805.1 Petroica traversi
CTCCTCTCCTCTCCTCTCCTCTCCTCTCCTCTCCTCTCCTCTCCTCTCGTCTCCTCAGAACTTGCATCCCTCCCTTCCCAGTGAGCTGTCTTTCCTGGAAGGAGGGCAGTTTTTACCCACTGAGATCTGCCTCCTTTCCTGGGGCACTCCCAGCTGGAATCCATAAAGTTCATAAACCACAAACAATGAAAATGCGCTACAAAGACACAAAAGTCTAACACATCCTCTCATCGCTCAGACTCCTCAGAGGACAGCAAGGGACCTTCCCCAAGTAATTCCACCCCCTCTCCTCATCTCCCTCACTTCCTAATATCTCCATTTTTCATCAAAACTTCCCATTTTGCCTGAAACCACGGATCTCACGTCTGCATTAATCCTACAGCAGTGGATCTCATTTGTATGTAAAAATGAATCAAAGGAGACACCAGTGTTTCTAAAGAAGCTTGCTGTGTTTTCATCCTAGCAGTTTTCCCCTCCTGCTGTCAGGGAACTGTTACTGTCACTTATTTCAGGCAAGAATAAGAAATACTGATGAAAGGAAGAAAGCTTGTGAAGTGGCACCCTGCCAAAAGAACAAAACTCACATTTTTCTCTTCCTCTAAAACCCTTTCAAACCCAATGGTTTCTCACAAAGAGGGATCTGCAAACTGAAAGTGTTGCAGAGACATAAACAATAAAGCCAGAGGGGCAAAGGAATAGAAGCCATGGACAAGGAAACCCCGGGAACAAAGATGGGAAGGAAAAAAAATGTGTTTCATCCCTTGAATGATCTTTGAAGGCAAAATATTAGCATTTTCTCCGAAAGCAGCTTGTTAAAGTTTTGTTGTCTTCCTATGTGAGTGTTTGCCTCAACTTTCCCTTTAAGCAACTGGTTCTAAGCTTATACTCACCTTGTCATTTTTTTCTGAATCAGAGAAATATATCCCAATCACCTCTAAAAAAATCACCACATTGAATAACATCCTCTAACATTAATTATAAATTGGGCTGTTGGCTGCTGAGAACAGCACATAAACTTTTAGCCAGTGATTTTTATAACCTGCATACAGTGGGAAACATCCCTAAAATTCAAACTTTCAACTTTTCCAATGCATTCACTTTTTCAATTCTTTCCCTTTTCAACTCAGTTCATGTGTTTGAGAGCTGGAGTGATTGACCCTCTCTGCAAACATCCCTGCCAAGACAGACACAACCTGCTGAAGTTGTCAATTGGCTCCTGTTGTGTTCTCTGTCTGGGGATTTCACAGGCAGAACCTGCCAAAATGAGCAGTTTGCTGTCTTATCACAGCACCACCAGGGTTTTGCAAGAGGAAAAGTGGGCTTTCCATGCTTTTCATGGATTATGTGGTATAACTAACCCATGTTTGGGGAACTCAGCTCATCCTGTGGAAATTCTTGTGATAAAAATCTTGTAAACGGCGATTTCCTGATGATAATTAATTACAAAGGCATCTGTTAAAATTACAGATTGTTAAATTTGAGCATCACTTTCAGGCATTCCAAGGGGTCTATTCTGAAGCAGGATTTTGTCGAGCTGTTGGATGAAATCTTGAGACTGAACCCACAAAATCCCAAGGATGGCTGAAATAAAGGATGTCTGATGATGGGGGTCTGATTTCTGCAGAGAGGGGCTGAATCTGAGTGTTTTGCCATTTATTCAAGGGCCATGGACAATGGCAGGGGAGAAGGGTTGCCTGTGGTTTCTAGAATGAGTGAAATAAGGCTTGATAAGGAACTGACTGATTAGAGGCACTTCTCAGCTAATGACCGTCAATTAATGCTAATTTCCGATGGGCAGCAGAGAAAAGAATGGATTCCTGCTGGCTACACCGAGCTGTCTGCACAGATAAATGACTTCCTTCTGCTGCATAAAGCAAAGAGTGAAGAGTCTCAGAGCACAATTGAGGGAAAAGGCTGAAGGCTCTGGAGCATCCTGGCTGTGTTTTCACTGTGCTGACCCCACTGCTTTGGTTTTTAGGACCCAACACTCCAGTCTGCCCACACCAGTGAAAAATGATTTCTTGGGGATGCCTTCTTTTCTTCATCCTGTGACACAGAATGACTATGGAATTAGCATCTCCTGGGCTGGTGGGCTTCAGATTTTCCCTTGAGCAGAGTTTCAAGTTTTCTTAGCAAGTCTCAGACTCCCATCAGACACTCACAGGACAAGCAGATGCAAACACCTTCCTGCCTTCCAGAGAACAGCTCTCAGCCTGGCAGAGGAACAGGGATTCAGGTGTTTTATGCCTTCTCTGCACCCCCTCCTTAACACAGATGTTAAAAACGAGGTCCTTTTTCTGTTAAAGTTTAAAGGTTTTTAATAAAAAACAAGGAAAGACAAAGACAAAGCAAAGGAATCACAGCATCCCAGGGACGCCAGGTCTACTGGCACAGAGCCAGAGTACACCTCTCCCAGAGAGAGACTTTCTTTATATACTTTTTTTACTTTTACAGCTTGTTGTATAATTCTGATTAAGTTCTTTTGAAGAATTCAGTTAATCTCTCCATCTGTATAGTCTTTTTTCAATTCCCGGTAGAGGAGTCTCTTATCCAGGAATATCTTGATAGGAGTAAATCGCCTTGCTTGAGGGGTGGTTTGTGAGTGATATTTAACATAGCAATGTTAGTTATTTCTCAACTATTAAGCAAAACCAGAATGGCTGCATTTCTACACAAACACTGCTTCTACAAGGATCAATATTATACACATAGCATTCATTATTTGTGAAAAACCAACACTATAATATGCATTTATAACACGGACAAAGCTTCAAGTAAGGCAAGGGCAGGACCCTTCAAAGAAGGGGACACAGCTCTGTCACTACTTGGCACCAGCCATGCAGGGCTGGCACTGTTGGGACGCTTCAAGAGTGGCTCCAGAGGCTCCCAACAGACCCCAAAATTGGGATCTGGCAGGAGATTCCAATCTGCAGCCTCCAATCCCCAGTGCCAGGGCACAGATTGGTGCTCCACAAGTGGCTCTGCTCAGCTGAAGTTGGCTCTGGGCAAAGCTTCCCACGGACAGGCCTGGCCTCTCACTCTGCCTGGGCTTTCACAAGGGAGGAGAGGAGGAAAGAAGAGCTTGGCAGGTGGATGGGAATGGGAAATGGTGGGATCACCATCCCTGGAAAAATTCAGAAGATGTACAGATGTGGCACCTGGGGATGTGGTTTAGTGCTGGGCTTGGCAGTGCTGGGTTAATGGTTGGACTCGGTCTTACAGGACTTTTCCAACCTTAACAATTCTGTTATTCTATCTTTTTCCTGAAAAGTTTCCCCTCTCAGCAGAAATGTCATTGCCAGCACCGAGAAATTTCCTTGGAGATTTGCAGAGGAGCCTCTGAAGGGATGGTTCCTCATGGGTTCTGTTGTGTTGAGCATTTCAGCTGCCATCATCACCTCTTTGGAGCCTGGACCATGAACACAGCAAGCTCAGCAAGCAGCCTTTCCCCCCACAAACTGCCTGGCATATGCTGCTCAAAATGAGATGAGGGATCTTTCTGGGAGAACTTTAGGTGTGTGAAGGAGGCCAGATGGAATGAAATAACCCAGAGGAGCTGAGCTGCCACGTGCTTGGGAGCTTCTTAATTTTTTTTTTTAGCACCGTGGAAATGAATTTTGCTACAAAAGTCTCCTTGTTGATCACACATCCCCCAGAGAAGAGAATGGGGAAAAGCTTCACACTTTTTGGACATCACCAACTACAGACAACCAGAACAGCTCCTCTGGAAAGATTGGCACAGCACTCTCCTCCCTGTATTTCCAGCCTACAAATTACCATCATTTTCCTCCCTGTCACCTTAAAACCTATTTATTACCATGGGACATGATTTTAGCTGTGTTAATAGTGAATGAAGGAATTCCAGGACAGGGCAGGAAAAGCAGAGTTGGCAATATTCTTGCATATTTTTGTAATTGCCGTGGGTTAAATGAAAAACAGGAGAAAAACAAGAAATGTGCAAACATGGTTAACTGGGACCTGCAAATGCAGAGACATGAGGGGCTTCTGTGCAAAATGTCCAGTGCAGAAAGGCTGGAGGGAGGAATATTCACTCAAGAACAAATACCTGGCCAGTAAATACCTGTCAAATTCAGTCAAATATCTGACCTCCATCTCAGTTAACCCCTAGAGACCTCCTGAAAGCAGCAGAGATCTGATCAGTGTGGGGAGGGCACAGTTCAGGCATGAGCCAAAACAGCCTAGATAATAATGTGAAAGATTCTATTTTCTCTTTCACAGCAAAGGGCAGTGATTAACTCAGCTGCCTGCTTTCTTAGGGTAGACAGTTTCTTCCTATATATTGTCTTTATTTTACTGGAGCCTTGACTTTTCTCCCTCTCTGAACACTCAATTCCTCTGGGCACTGGGACCAAACACTTCTGATTTTCCTGAAAACCTCAGTTATTCTCTTTCTCTCACTTCTACACTGCTTGAAATCACATTGTTACGGGGACTCTCAAGTTTCAAAAGATACTTTTCTTCTTCAAAAGATAAATTCAGAGCAAACTTTTTTTTAAAAACCCTTTTTAACAGATTTCATTATTTTAGAAAGAGTTTTAACTCAAGTGTTTCAACTTTAGTGAAAAGTTCAACCAGCATCTCTAAGGAACAGCTGACACAAGCTCCAGTCTGACTGATTTCACAGGTCCTGTTATCTTTGCTTTAGAGAAAAAAAGTTCTCCATCTACTGATAAAAATACACTGAGAACTCTAAATCCTGACAAGTATCTTTATTTCTGACTTACATTTTTCCTCAAAAAAAGAGGTCAAAGCCTGCAAGTCATTGGAAGAAACAGCTTTCCAGCACAAATGTCCTCCCTTGGGTGAGGAAAATGCTCTTTTTCTGCGCCTCCCTTGGTGAGCAGAGTGGCCTCCTGAGTGAAAATATCCATCTGTGAGGAGATTTGGATCACACAGAACCGGCCTGTGTTTGTGAGGTGCAAATTCACCTCCTCTAATGTGGAAGAATATTCAAATTATGTGCTGAAGTGTGAGTGGTTATTGCCTTTGCACAGCCTTGATACCCACTGAGGGAAGGGAGACATGAGACAGAGCCTTTAGAAACTTGTGTTTCCCTGGGGCAGAGCATCTCAGAAATCGTGAAATATTTATATTTAATCCACTGAGCCAAATCCACACTCTTTCTAGATCAGCCTCACAGACATTTGCAGACCAAGGGTAGGATTTATCTCCCCTCCCTTTGCTGGTCTGCGTGTCTGAACCAAGTCAATTGTCCCTGTGCAGTCAGAGCAGAGAAAAAGGATTCTCTAGAGGAAAACTTCATCCCTTTCCCTTGGGGTGGGCTAAACCACATCATTTATTGACAACAGAGGGACTGTGATGAGCAAAAGTGCCTCAAAAGTCAGGTGAGGTTTCTGGGATCTGCTCCACATCAGGATGCAGCAAAACAGGGGGTTTTTGGGATCTGCTCCACAGCAAGATGCAGCAGAGCTGGAAGGGTTTTTGGGATCTGCTCCACAATAAGGTGTAGCAGAGCTGAGAGTTTTTGTGATCTGCTCCACAGCAAGATCCAGCAGAGCAGGGGGATTTTTGGGATCTGGTCCACAGGGAGATGCAGCAGAACTGAGAGTTTTTGAGTTCTCTCCCCAGAAAGATGCAGCAGGGCTGGGAGGGTTTTTGGGATCTGCTCCACAGCCAGATGCAGCAGAGCTGAGTTTTTGGGATCTGTTCCACAGCCAGATGCAGCAGAGCTGTGAGATTTTGGTTTCTCTCCCCAGAAAGTTGCAGCATGGGTGGGAGAAGGAGCCGAGGCAGCAGGCAGGGGAAACATGGAGCCAAAACTTGGAAATCCTCTGCAGGCACATGGCTGGGATTGTGCCACCTCTGTGGATTGCTGTGGGATAAACAGCCCCATTTGTTTCAGACACACCACATTCCCACTCTGCAAAGGCACACTGAAACATGCTCTACTAAATAGACACAATCCAGCAGCCCTCACACAGGGAAACGTCAGGAGCTCATTACCCAGCACTGGAAAGACTGGGGCATAAATTCTGCTTCCTTCTGGAATGAACACTGGGATTTATTCACTGAGGAGGCTGGAGCTTCTTCACCCATGGAGGTTTTCGAGCAGGTGTTAGACCTCCCTGGATAATTTCATAGAAGGGAGATTTGAGGTTTGGCTCCTTTGGATAAAGCTGTCTTCATGCAGGAAAAATAAATGCAGTGGCATTTCTAAGCAGGATTGTGCCAAAGTAACACAAAAGAGAGGGATGCTCCCAGCCAGGATGAGTCACTGATTTCTGTTCTGCATTTCACAAAGCACTGGCCACCAACAACAATAAAAAACTCATTCAAAATCATTCCAAGAGTGAATTAAAGCACTGTAGCCTAGATGCCCTTATTCACCATCTAGAAAAGTGGATGGAAACTTGGAGTTTATTGCTAACAGTGTATTAGTGCTTCATAACGCAAGGTGAAATTGCTTTGGGCTTTGTGAAACTAGTGAAACTGGAGATCCTGGCACTGCCCTTCCCTTCCCAATCCCTGCCAGGGAGCAGCAGGACTGAGGCATCCCTGCAAGCGCTTCAGGGAGCATCCAAAGCTGACTGAGGGTTGAAGTGCCACCATTCTGGCACTGCCCAGCAGTGGCTGAGGAGAGGGAAAAGCTTTGGGATGTTTTCCCAGGCTGTGGTGCCTGAGGGATGATCCAAGGCAGCAGCTCTGGTTGGTGTGGCAGAGGATCTCCCTGTCCTGGGCCAGCAGGATCCACATCAAGATGGCACCACCACAAGCAGCCTCAACTTGAGCTTTGCTCCGGGGCCATAGAACCATAAAATCATAGAATGGGTTGGGTTGTGATGCCAGAATTATTTTTTTCCTTTTCTATTCTATACCTTTTACACAGTTCTGTGTATCCACAAGCATTTGCACAGCTGTAACCCTTCCCTGAGCCTGGAGCTCAGTGCTCCGTGAATGCCCTGCAGGCCCTGAGACTGAACAGCCCAGAGCTGCAGAGCCAGGGACACCAAACCTTCTGCTGGCTCAGGAAGCCAAGGGCCCCTGGCAGGACAGATTCTGGAAACTCGAGCTGAGCCCAGCCCAGCCCCAGCATTGGGCTCCCTTGTTAGATCTGCTGAAGTGTAAGGTCTGTAAGGCCAACCCAGGACACTTGCGTATGTAATTGATGGGTGTGTGCATTGCCACGCTGTCACCTGGGTGAAGTGGATGCATCCAACAGGATCCTGATTAAAACACCGAGGTAACAACCCCCAACCCTCTCACCGTGTCTGGCTTCATTTTCCTAACACCAGGGAAAAGGCATCAGTTGGAAAGGGCCTTAAAGATCCTCTCCTTCCAACCTTCTGCCATGGGCCAGTATTCCCAAAAGGCAAGCACTTTGAATATTACAGCTAAAATTGCTGATTTTTTTCTTCAGAGAAAGAATGTTGTAGAAAATTAAGTTATTTTATGGCTGGAAATCAGCAGTGAAAGAAAATACACTAAAATGTTTCCCAAAATCATATGAGGGTGTGTTGGTTTTAAATCCTGTTTAGAAAATTAAACCCACTCAATCTGCTCCCTTCTCCCCCCTGTATGTTCTGAAAATGGAGGAACACTGGGAGAGACTATAAATTGGAGTAACCATTTACTGAAAATCACAATAATCATAATATTATGTCTTCCAGTAGACCAGGTAGCTCCAGGTCTTGTCCAACCTGGCCTGGAACACTCCCAGGGTCAGGTAGGAAGAGAAACATCTGCATTTCTGGGTCTGGAGGCTCCACTCAGCTCCTCTGTGCACTGTGATTAAACACTTCTGATTTTCCTGAAAACCTCAGTTATTCTCTTCCACTCACTTCTACACTGCTTGAAATCACATTGTTACGGGGAATCTCAAGTTTCAAAAGATACTTTTCTTCTTCAAAAGATAAATTCAGAGCAAACTTTTTTTCTAAAACCCTTTTTAACTGATTTCATTATTTTAGAAAGAGTTTTAACTCGAGTGTTTCGACTTTAGTGAAAAGTTCAACCAGCATCTCTGAGGAGCAGCTGACACGAGCTCCAATCTGACTGATTTCACAGGTCCTCTTATCTTTGCTTTGGAGAAAAAAAATTCCCCATCTACTGATAAAAATACACTGAGAATTCTAAATCCTGACAAGTATCTTTATTTCTGACTTACATTTTTCCTCAAAAAAAAAGAGGTCAAAGCCTGCAAGTCATTGGAAGAAACAGCTTTCCAGCACAAATGTCCTCCCTTGGGTGAGGAAAATGCTCTTTTTCTGCAGCTCCCTTGGTGAGCAGAGTGGCCTCCTGAGTGAAAATATCCATCTGTGAGGAGATTTGGATCACCCAGAACTGGCTTTTGTTTGTAAAGTGCAAGTTCACCTCCTCTAATGTGGCTGGAGATTTCCTGCCAGGAGGATGCTCCACAGGCAAGCACTGCTGCTCACCTCAAACACAGCACGGACACCCCACAAAATCCCACAGCAGAAAAGCTCTGACCTAAACAAATTTGGGGGAGTGGAAGAGCTGACTCTCAGAAGGGAGAGAGTTCCATTCCAGCAGGAGCTTTCATTAAAACTCCATTGATTCCAACAGCACAACCACCCAGCCCTGGCACTTCACAGGTTCCTTTTGAAAGGAATTAGGAATTTGTCTTCATAAACAAAATGTGGGTCTTGCCAGTAGATAAAATCAGCACTGAGAGATAAAAGAAACAATGGGGAGGATTCCACTGATTGATGAATGGAACCAGGGAAATTTGCATTTACAGACAAACCAAAGGTCTGCAGATACATAAAATTAAATATTGAAAGATAAGAGGAACAATGAGAAGATCCATAAATGCCATAAGGAATTCCACTGAGTGACACAAGGGAAGGACAAAGGAGGGGGAAATTACACATTAGAGGGGGGTCTCAGGTATTGGGTGTTCTGGGAAGACTGAGCCTCTCAAATACCTCAGCGCATGGGGAAAGAGAGAGGGACAGGCAGGAAATTGGGATAAAAAGGAGGCTGCATCTTCCAAAAATCTGAGAGACCCCAGGGGAAATGCCCCATGGCCTCTCCCTTTATTCAAATAAAGTTCCAGGACTCCTCTGTCTCATTTTTGGACATCAACCTCTGGTGTTTGTGGATTGATTTTCCTCACACTTTCCTGGTGTTTATCCCATTAATAAACCCATCTGCTCCTTTCAGCAGGACAGCATCCTCTGATTTGCTCTGCTCCCCAGGACTGGTCGTGTTTGTGTGACCAGGAGCTCCTGCACAGGGGCAGAGGGCACTGACAGCCCCCCAAGCACAGGAGGAGCCAGCAGGGACAGCGCGGATTTGGCTCCCAGCAAAGGCGTTGTGCTGGTCTGGAAAATCCTCCTGCCCTCAGCTCTTCAACACAAAGCACTGGCTCAGCCAGAGGGCAGGAGAGGATACTTGGGTTTGCTTTAAATGATTTATTGTCACACAACTGGTGTTTGTGTCAGGGAGGTGCAGTGGTTCTTTCTGGAGTCCACAATAGGATGGATTTTTTTTAAGCTGGGAAAGCTCTTAGAGTGTAAAAGCAATTTTTTGGGGCTAAAAATTGCAGAAACTGGAGGCATTCAAAAGTCAGCTGGGCGACCAGCTCTAGGTGGCCCTGCTTGAGAGAGGTGGGGCCAGGTGAGCTCCAGAGGTCCCTTCCAGGCTCAGCCAGTCTGTGGTTCTGTGTGAAATCCCTTTAAATGCAGGAATAATCTCTGTGCTGTGCTTCATTTTCCTAGAGAACAATTTGATATCAACGTGGACAGCCCAGGGTGCACCCCCAAAATAAATCTAGAGATGGCCTAGGAATGAAGTGAGAGAAGAGGTAGGAGAACAAGAGTTGTTCTGAATTCCTGTTCCAGCCCAGAGCAATCCCAGATTCCCAGTGAAGCCACACAGGCTCAGGTGCTCCGTGAGGCTTCTCTCCAGTGAGGTGGAAGAAATACACCTGGAACTTGCCCTTCATGTTTGTCACATCCTGGTTTTCTGAGTGTAATGCTGATACTGGCTGGGACTTTATAATAAAATCTTAGGTTCCCTGAGGTTGGAAAAGACCTCTGAGGTCATGGAGTCCAACTGTTAACCCAGCCCTGCCAAGTCCACCACTGAACCCTGTCCCCAGGTGCCACATCCATGCATTTTTTCAGCTTCCAGGGACAGTGATTCCAGCACTTCCCTGGGCAGCCAATTCCAATGCCTGACCACACTTTTACTGCAGAAATTTATTAAATACGTGATCTAAACCTTCCCAGGCATGGCTTAAGGCCATTTTCTCTTCTCTTAGCTCTTGTTACCTGTGAGAAGAGATCAACCCCCCACCTGGCTTCACCTTCCTGTCCCCCCTGAGCCTCCTTTTCTCCAGGCTCAGCCCTTTCCCAGCTCCCTCAGCTGCTCCTGGAGCTCCAGACCCATCCCCAGCTCCATTCCCTTCTCAGGACACTCTCCAGCCCCTCAATGCCTTTCTTGTTGTGAGGGTCCCAAAACTGACCCCATGATTCGAGGTGGTTTAATGTGAGGTTTTACACTGCAGATTAACACTAAACCCCATTTAATTTCTCTTGCTCTTTACTAGATGATAACAAATCTCTCACTGCACTC
The DNA here is from genome assembly GCA_025920805.1 of Petroica traversi. Taxonomy (NCBI): domain Eukaryota; kingdom Metazoa; phylum Chordata; class Aves; order Passeriformes; family Petroicidae; genus Petroica; species Petroica traversi. The sequence continues at coordinate 3,176,080 of JAHLSL010000022.1, forward strand.
TGAGGGTTTCAAACCAGCTGATTCCAAGAGTTTTAAATTGCACAGCGAATGAAGTCCCCCCTGCAAACAACAAAGCTACTCGGGCTGCTCTCACCTCTGCTCTGCTCTTGCAAAAGGTTGGTGTTGAGTGTCAGGGGTTTGTTAATTTTGAAGGCCAGTGCTTGCTCGAGGTTTTGCTTCAAATAAAGGATTTATCTTGCTCCAAAGAAAATGGGAGAGCACCAGAAATATGTGAAGGTGTTTCTTGTGCCATGCAGAGCTCCAGCTGCCTGACAGAACATCACAGTCCACCCTGGCTGAGTGGAAAACAAGAAAATTGGGCTTTTTTTCATTCCCAGTCCTCTTTCCTCTCCTTTAAAGCCTCCTCTCCTTTGAAGTATTGTTTAAAATACAAGAACCAGGATGCCACTTATTTTCTCCACTTCTAAAGGAAGTGTAAGATAACAAGAGAATAAGCCTTTAAATGTCAAAAACCTCTCCTGAGCAGGCACCCAACAAATCCCCCTGGCTGCTGCAAGCTCCTGCTGCCAACTCCTGAGCTCTGGGAACGTGGGCACTTCACCACAACTCCTCACCTGAATGTTAAATATTCATAAACAGCTTTAAGGGTCTTCCCTGCTGTTTTTTTTCACAGAACCAGGAGCAATGGGCAACTTTAGGGGTGCAAAAGGACTTATAATGCTCTGGGTGTCTCAGGGTGGTGGCTGAATCCCAGGAGCATGGGAGTTACTGACCCTAAATATCCTGCAGCTGAAGGGCTCATAGATATTTTTTCCCAAACCATTTGGCTTTCATGTCCTCCTGGAAGGATTTCCACCCCATTTCTTCACCTGCAAGTTTGCTTTTTAAGGCTTCTTGGCTGAATCCAAAGGGTTTTCTGACTGTGTTGGCTAAAACTCACCCTAAACATGAGAGCAGCTGGGCTTTGAAGGCAAAGTTGGCTTTCCATGTCATTTAAAAGAAATAAATCTGTGAACAAGTCTCACACCTCCCACTATCCCAGGGTGCTCCAAGCCCTGTCCAACCTGGCCTTGGACATTTCCAGGGATCCAGAGGCAGGCACAGCTTCTCTGGGAATTTGTGCCAGGGCCTCACCACCCTCACAGGGAACAATTTCTCCCAATATCCCATCTATATATTCCTGATGGCCCATTGATTGTGGGACAAAGAAACAGGTAATTCACTGCGACCTGTCCAGGCTTGGAATCAGTGCTGGGCCATTTGTGCTTACACAATTCCTCATTTTGAGTTCTTATCAGATGAATGTGATGGGTATGGAAGCAGCCACAGACACTGCAGTTGTTTTTGTGGTGGGTTTGGGCTGCACAGAGAAGCTGTAGGAGACAGAAAAAAAGAAAAGCTTTCCTTGCTAATCAGATGCTCTATAGCAATTAAAGAAAATCAAGGAATTGGAATAGCATCAAAAATTAGTTGTAATTTTGAGCACTTTATTCTCTGGTATCACATTTGCCTGACTGTGAGAGCTGTTTCCTAAATTAACAAAAACAATCCACAGTGTAACAAAGCAGCCAGGGGCTCCCTCAGGCTCAGCCCCAGCTGGCACCTCTTGTGTTTGCACATCTCAGGAACAATCAGGGGCTCACCTGAACAGAAACCTGGGCTCCCTGCTGCCCTATCTCCCCACACCCAATTGTCCATCCCAATTGCACCCAGCACAATTCCCACCTCTTGCTCCCAAACCTCCTGAAGTGATTCACTGTGGCAGCTTCAGTAAAACCTGCGGCAATATTTCCTCCTAAAGCAGGGTGAAGATTTCGTTCACCCATCCTCCCTCACATTGCCAAATTCCATTTTTATTCCACTGTGTAATTAATCAGGAACTGGAGCATGTGACAGCTTGGCTTAAATTGAGTTCTCACTTCCCCTAGGTCGCCCTGTCAGATACAACTGGCCAGTCAAACACGGGCTTGGGCTGTCTGAAAAAGCCACACAGAAATCACCAGCCTGGATTAGATCTTTTCTCCATCGATTCCAACATCTTGTCTCCAATGGCAACCAGCTCCAGGCACTCAGAGAGGTGCACAGGTGCTGGAGGAGAAGGATTCACCCACACCCAACCTGCCCAAAGGGGGAGGTGCTCCTGAGCTCTGCCATCAGAGGGTGAAGGACACATCCCACATCCCTCCTGCAGCCCTTGCTGATCCTTGTGCTCACTCTGAGAGCCCACAGGACACTCCAGGCCACTCAGGGCTTGCCCAACTAGATTGAAAGGAATAAGGAATTCGTCTTCACAAACAGAGCTGTGGGTCTTGCCAGTAGATAAAACCAGCACTGAGAGATAAAAGAAACAATGGGGAAGATTCCACTGATTGATGAATGGAACCAGGGAAATTTGCATTTACAGACAAACCAAAGGTCTGCAGATACATAAAATTGAATATTGAAAGATGACAGGAACGATGAGAAGATCCATAGATTCCATAAGGAATTTCACCGAGTGACACAAGGGAAGGACAAAGGAGGGGGGGAATTATACATTAGAGAGGGGTCTCAGGTATTGGGTGTTCTGAGAAGTCTGAGCCTCTCAAATCCCTCAGCCCATGGGGAAAGAGAGAGGGACGGGCAGGATATTGGGATAAAAAGGAGGCTGCATCTTCCAAAAATCTGAGAGATCCCAGGGGAAATGCCCCATGGCCTCTCCCTTTATTCTAATAAAGTTCCAGGACTCCTCTGTCTCATTTTTTTTGGCCTTAAACCTCTGGTGTTTGTGGATTGATTTCCCTCACAGGGTGAAAAAGAAAGGTGTGTGCAAAGCCTGGAGGCTGCTCAAGGGTTTAGACCTTGTGGAAATGTCAGGGGGTGACATGGGACAGATTATTTTGTGCAAAGCGCAGAACTCCAGGCTCTGTAAGGCAGAATGTGAGGTCATTTCAGTCCTGTACTGATCTCTACACCAGGGAGGTGCAGCACAGAACTTGCTGGTGCAGGGGGCTGTGAGATTTATTTTGTGAGGAAAATTAATCCTCAAACACCAGAGGTTCATGTCCAAAAAGGAGACAAAGGGGTCCTGGAACTTTATTAGAATAAAGGGAGAGGCCATGGGGCATTTCCCCTGGGATCTCTCAGATTTTTGGAAGATGCAGCCTCCTTTTTATCCCAATTTCCTGCCTGTCCCTCTCTCTTTCCCCATGGGCTGAGGATTTGAGAGGCACAGACTTCCCAGAACACCCAATACCTGAGACCCCCCTCTAATCTATAATTCCCCCCTTTTGTCCTTCCCTTGTGTCACTCAGTGGAATTCCTTATGGAATTTATGCATCTTCTCATCGTTCCTCTCATTTCTCCATATTCAATTTTATGTATCTGCAGGCCGTTGGTGTGTCTATAAATGGAAATTTCCCTGGTTCCATTCATCAATCAGTGGAATCCTCCCCATTGTTTCTTTTATCTCTTACTGCTGATTTTATCTACTGGCAAGACCCACAGCTCTGTTTGTGAAGACAAATTCCTTATTCCTTTCAATTTTTTTACCCTTTTTCCATATAGGGTTTCTTTCCTAGTTTCATTAATTCCACTTCCCAAACACCAACCATCTGCAAGCTGCTTATGGGCACCACTGCAACAACTTCTTCTACTCCTTGATCTCTTCCCAACTCTGTGCAGGGCTGCTCCTCCAGGTTATTATTCCCTCAGGTGGGGGAGTGGCACCTGTGTCCTGCCTTTTCATGACCTGATATGAGGAATGATTTCCCAAAGGAGGACAGGGCTTGGACATGCCATGCCAGCACCTCTGTGTTTCTTGGAGTGACTGTCCATGCCAGGACACCACATCATGAGGCAGTGGAGAGGGGATTTGGCAGGTGGAAGTCTTGGAGGATGAGAGTGTTTTACAAGGAAAGGAGCTTGGGGGTGAGATCCTGGTCTGGGAAATAACTCTCATTTAAATAAGGGAAAATAAAGGGAAGTTTGTATTATAACAAAGAGAGAAATGGAGAGAGAAACAGAGAGGGGATGTGAGCAAAATGCATTCACACATTTATTTATACACACTGCCTAAATGCAAGAGACTTTATTAGACCAGAAGTGAAGCATTACCTTAAAAAACAAAATAAAACAAGCAAATATACTACAAAACAAACAAACAAACAAACAAATCCCACAAAAAACCCCCAAAATCCCCACAATATAACAAAGCAAATTGTCCCAAGTGTGAGGTTTTGTATGTGGGAGAAGCAGGCAGGGCTTTCACTGGCATCTAGTGGTGCATTGCAGAGGCAGCTGATGGCAAAGCTTCACTTCCAAAGTGGATTTCCATGGGACAGCCGAGGCTCCTCAGGCTGGGGCATCAGCCCTTCCAAACTTGGTTTGCAAAGAAGTATTTTGGACTCAGACTCTGCCCTGACAGTTTTGTCTGTGAATCACTTTTGAGCATCAGCATAAAATGCTTGGAGTCTTTATTTGACTACATGAGCAAAACCTTGGGATCAGAGTGGGGAATATTTGATCTCTCTTTCCTTGGATTTTGGGGCTTTGTGAGTCTGAGGGAACATCCCTCAGTCCCCTCACCTGTGATCTGTGGATAAAGTGGTTCATATGAAGCTTTCCCCCTCTGCTCTGGTGGAAATTCACTTTGGGACAGAAAAGGCAAATCTGTAGGTGAAAACAACAAGTTTAGGATATTCCAGGGAAATCCAAGGATCGTTCTTGTTAGAAAAATGAGTCTGAGCCCTATGGAGGGCAAAAACCTCTCTGCAGGACTGGGAAACTGAATAATAATGTGGGTGAGACAAAGTGGACAGAGCAAAACAGCCTCTGCTGGAGTTGCTGAGGGACAGGGGTACAGCAGCCTGTCAATGGGGACAAAATGATGGATGGCATTTATATCCTTTCCATTAGCCAGGCTGTAGGGACTTTTTCCAGGAGCAGGAACTGCTGTGAGAGGATTTCCAGCTGAATTGTTTGGTCCTTGCACAGACAGGGCAGTGAGTCCATGCCAGCAGCTCTCCAGGACATCACTGGATCTTCCACTCCTGACCATGGCCAGTCCTTCCTTCTGGGGAAAATCAGGGCTGACAGTTTGTAATAGCCCCTCAATAAATAAGTATTTAAGGAAAAGGAGAAAAATTGAGCCTCTTTTCTGGTTCTTTTGGGGAAGGTTTTATCAAAAGTGTCCTTGAGAGAACCACACCGTGTCCTGCCCTCACTGCAACAGGAGAGCAGTGCCAGAGCCAGATGTGCAGCAGTGGCAACCAAATGGGTTTAATTTGGGATTAGCACAGAATCACAGAATAGGAAGGGACCTTAAAGATCTTCCAGTTCTACATCAAGATTGAACAAAACCAAATCCTCACAGAGGTTGTAACAAAACAGACTTCATCCTTTTCTCCCTAAATCAAATGAAAGGGCTGCCAGATACCAAAAAAATAATTTAAAACCAAATCACTGCTCCATTTTTCCCTGCAGAGGTGTGACAGAAACCCACCTTTGTTAGCATTCCCTCAGGAAGGAAAAGGATGCCCACAATGCCTGGTTTTATAGTGAACTGAACTGGCTAAAACTGAAACCAATGGAGTTAAACCTAAGTAAAAGTCATGTTAATGAAGAGAGATCCAAACTCTGATGACTTCTAAAAAGAAATCTGGTTTTGCACTGTAGTGAGACTTGTCTTGAGACAAGTTAGGCACATTTTTTCCATGGATTTCAGGAGGAATTTGGCCTGGGATCTCCTCACTGACAATCTGTGTGTATGATCTCAGCATCAGTTTTGTCTCCAGCATTCAGCATGGCCTGTCTGGATGGAGATGGAGCTGGGGCCAGGCTGTGCTGGGCAGGGTTTGAGCAGGAGAGCTCCTCTTGTGCTGGGTGGGACACAACTGGTGCTGTGGTGGGAACACGAGGGTCCTTGGCTCCAGAGCAAACATCTGCTCCAAGAGAAGTGCCTTGGGATGTTTACTTGTCCTTTGAGAGCAGGACGGTTCCCTTGAGAACTGCTGGGAGAATCCCAGGCTGTGGAGAGCCTGGTGTCCCCAGAGATGGGGAGGGAGGGAAGGAGAAGGAGCAGGGTGGAATCTGGGTGAGCAGCAGGGCCCTGAGTGTCACCCTCTTCCCCACGAGCTTTGTCTGCTCACATTTCACTCTCAGCCTGAACAGGGAATGTTTGCCCACCAGCACCAACCCGACTGCCTCTCATCGCATCCAGAGCCAAGGCAGCACCACGTGGGGCCAGGTGGAGCTCAAGGTGTGCTGGAACCACCTCCTCCATCTCCTGATCCAAAGCACAGAGGGATTTCTTGTGCTGGAACAAAGCCAAGGTGAGGAAGCTCCATCAGATCAGTTTCTGCTTCTCAGCCCCTGCAGATCTTCTGAGTGAGGCCATGGAAAAATCTGGGACCTCAGTGAGCTTTAAGGTCCCTTCCAACCCAAACCATTCCAGGATTCTGTGATTTCATCCCGAGGTTGTTTACCTGGTGGGACAGCACAAGGTCACAGATGTCAGGGGAACTCCTCCTTTGCCTGAGGCTTCTCCTTCAACAAAGCAGTTCCAATGTGTCACCTACTAAAAACCTTAACCAAAACAAAGAGAATGTGAAAACATCCACTGTGGCAGGGCATGATCCAGGGTTAAAAAAGGAAAACTGGAGCTGTGAATCCCAAGATTTCAAAATTCAAATATAATAACACTTCTTTTCCCTGAGGATACTAAATTCCTGTAAAAGGCAGGTATAGTTTTTGGAAATGGAGAAACTAAGGGAAACTCTGGATCTCAACAAAACCCCACAAGTGAAATGTGTCAGAGACACAACCTCATCCTTCTGCTCCCCCATCCCATGCTTTGGAATTGATGTGGACTCATTTAATCTCAATATTGACGTCAGGAGAAATTGGTTTGACTTCTAAGTGACACATATGTGAAATAAGAAAACACAAACTGCATGAAATACACAGTACCCAACACAGACTGAACTCCTTTTTTACAGTACTATTTTTTTTTAATTAATAATTAATTAAATAATAACATTTTCTTTTAAAACTCCTAATTCTGAGAGCGTGTCCCCAACATTTTGACCTGTACTGATGTCAGGAAGGTGCTGCTGATAAATAACAACCAGGCAGAGTGGCTGTGGCTTTGTCACTCAGCTGGGCCAAGGACACTTCTCCAGCCTGAGGGCACCCAGCTGCCCTGCATCCATAAAAACTCCACTGGGGATGGCATCATCCAGCTCTGCCATTCATCCCTGGCTCCAGCTAAAAGTTTCAACATGAGAAATGAGAAAACTGTGCTCTGCTGCACAGGAACATCATTTTTTCCCCAGTGATATGGCTTAGGGTTCCCTTTGATGCCTTTTCCCTGGTGTTAGGAAATGAAGCTAGACACAGTTAGAGGGTTGGGGGTCATTATCTGGGTATTTTAATTAGGATCCTGTTGGATGCATCACCTCACCCAGGTGACACAATGCACACACCCATCAGTCACACACACACCAGTTACAGACCTTACACATCAGCAGATCCAACAAGGGAGCCCAATGCAGGGGCTGGGCTGGGCTCAGCTCGAGTTTCCAGAATCTGTCCTGCCAGGGGCCCTTGGCTTCCTGAGGCAGCAGAATGTTTGGTGTCCCTGGCTCTACAGCTCTGGGCTCTTCAGTCTCAGGGCCTGCAGGGCACTCCCAGAGCACTGAGCACCAGCTCAGGGAAGGGTTACAGCTGTGCAAATGCTTGTGGATACACAGAACTGGGTAAAAGGTATAGAAAAGAAAGGAGAAAAACCATTCTGGTATCACCTTCACTCTGGATCTGCACGTGTCCAGCAGCCACCCAACCACCCAGGAGCTGCTCTGTGACCCAGGCTGGCAGGAACGTGGATTTATTGTGCTGTTCTGAAGGCATCAGCACCCTCCCACCCCCTCTTCAGCTGCCAGGTGTTGCCTTTGGGTTTGCAAAAAAGTGCTGAGACACCACACCACGTCCCTACAGCACTGATTTCCAGTTCCTGCACATCTTTGGAGCTCAGGGAGGCTCCTTCCCCACTGAAATCACCTGGTGAGGAGTGATCCCCTCCCCTCTGTGCCTTCAGCACCGCTCACTGCTGCTGGACCTCCCCTCACTTTGTTCTCTCCCAGTAGATCTGTTTGATTTTCAAGATTCCCTTCAGCATTTCTGTTCTTTTAATTGGCCTTTTCCCCCCTGGGTTTGTTTTGCTGGTGGTAAATTCATCAGCCCTAAATAGGTAGAGTGATAACAGACCGTGATAACACTGATAACAGACTGTGATAACAAGAATGTGCACAAAACTATCAGGTGAAAAGCAGGGAACTAATCCGTTCACTGGAAAACAGGCCGTGCTGGAGGACTGTTGCTTCCTGAAAGCTTTGTAGTTTTTTGTTTGTTTTTATTTTATTTTTTCCCCCTTTTTTCTTTTTTTTTGTGCAAGATGTTCTTGCTCCAGTAATTTCGACTCAGCTCTGCCCTATTTCTGCGAGCTACAGACAGAGATCCTGGCTCAGCCCTTGCCTCCCAGTCCCTCGCCCCTGGCTCCGGGATTTTCTTTTCTTTCAGCAATGCAGTGACAGCGAGGAATAAATTACCCAGCGCCCCTTTTCCCATCGAATTCTTCAGCCCACTTTGTGCCCTGCTAAAAATCCCTCAGCACACAAAACTGGAGCGGCCACGGGCAGCACACGGCAAAATCCTGCCCCAAGGAGGTGACAGCTTTTCCAGCCAGAGGATTGTGAGTGATGAGTGCCAGACCGAGCTCCTGGAGCACGGAAAAAGGAGAAAAGGCTCTGCCTCAGCACCTTCCAAATGAGATCCTGGAGGACAATTAGAGAGAGAGAGAGCACGGCCTGGCTGGGCACAGCTTTGGGGGAGAGAAAAGTTTGACAGCCGAGGGGTGAATGGAGATAAATTCTCCTATCAAAGCCTCTCACCTGCAAATCTTCCCAGTGTCCAGTAAGAGAATTAATGAAGTTTGGAATAGATGTGTTTTTCCCTACCTCAGTGGCTGGAGGTCCACAGGGTGGGATTTTTGGGAGTGTCCTGTGCAGGGATAGGAGTTGGACTCGATGATCCTTGTGGGACCCTTCCAATTCAGGATATTTTGTGATTCTGTGATTCTCAGCTTTATCTCTTTATCTGATGCAAGCACCTGAGCTGGCCACCCCATGTTCAATACCAGAGAAAGAAACAAAGAGATGAGGAAAGTGATTTTTCTGCTCCGTTTAAATTACGACTCTGGGACCAGACTCCAGAATTCTCCACGAGCAGCAGAGGAGATCCAGGCTTGGACTGAGACATCCCCATGGTGTTTTAGGCCCACAGCATCCAATCTATTCAGGAAGAACAGGGGTTTTTAGGTATTAGACACAACTGGTGCAGGGGGTCAGCACTGAAGATGCCTCTGGTGCAGAAATCCCCCCTCTGACTGTGCCTGAGGAGCTCTGAGCCAATGCAGGCTCTGGGAGGGGAGCTGCTGCTGCAGGCAGGAGGGTGGAAAGGCTGGAATAACCCTCAGAATTCCCCAGTTATGTTCTTTATGACTTTGTTTTCATTTAGTGGTAGGCAGGAGGTAGCTGGACATGGAGTAACGAGCAGGAGTGAAATATTGATATATGATCCAACATTGTTTGCTGTTCACAGAACAAAATAAATTGCATTTTGCACTTTGTTTTAACATCACATCCCAGCATGCTTTTGCTGCATGGGATCCTCCAGCCACAAGAATCACTCTTCCCCCAGGTTTTTTCTGTAAGTGCTCTGATTTGCAGGTAATTTGACTATTTTTGTGATAAGAATCTGCACTAGAGAAAGATGTGCATCAGTGCTGTGAGATTCAGGACATCCTGAATGGGATGAGGGTGGGGAAGTGAGAGCTCAGGATGGAAGCATCCACTTGGGACCAGGACAGCCCCATCCTCACCTTGGTTCAGCTGAGGGGAGTTTGTGTGAGGCTGAGGGTTTGCCACAGGAATCACTGAGAAGGAATTGAACTTTCCAAGTGTCCCTATAAACATCTGGAAAAGGACACTGAGGGCCCTCACTCGGTGTAAATCAGTCTGGAAAAATCTGTCACAAACAGAGGGACCTGGGATGGTCCTTTGGGGACTTCTCTGAGCCAGAGATGCCTTGGTGACCCGGTGGGATATTCCAAGGCCAGGTTGGATGGTCCTTTGGGGCAGTCTGGTTTAGTGGGAGGTGTCCCTGGGCATGGCAGGAGTTTGGAACTGGATGATCTTTGAGGTCCCTTCCAACCCAAACCATTCCATGACTCTGTGATTACTTCCTTAGCTGTTTTCCAAGCAACTCTTCGCTGAGCAGGTGAATTTCTGGATTCTCCAGCCTCCATCAATCCCCATTTCCATCTGCTGGTCAGGAGAGCGGCTCTGCTCCTTCTCCCCCACAGAGGACATTTGTTATTCTGAACAAAAATATTACATTGCCTTGTTATTTAATCGAGTCAAAATCCATAGGCAGCATCTGTGCAGAAGATAAAATGTTTTGGGACAGTTTAGTCCTTTTCTTATCTGAGTGTTTAGGGTTATATAAAGTCCCTTTTCTCAAACACAGAGATGGAGTTTCATAAGCAATGGACCAAAATAGTGCCAAGTGTGCAACCACCTCCCCTTGACCACTCAGGATTAGTACAATTAATCTGCGGGCATTAGTGACCAGCAGGGCTTTGCCTGGAGGATATCATAGATATTTATTATTTCATATCTGATTTCCCCCAAGAGCAGAAAATTCATCCATGGGCTTTGCCCTTCATCGTTGTCTCTTCTGCAAATGGCACTGAGGGATTTGGAAAATTACTGGGGGGCTCCTGCTCAGGGGAACATAAAGGTCAGAAATACTGAGTTAAAATGGGAAGTGATTCCCCCCCTTTTACTCCACTCTCATGAGACCCCACTGGAGAGCTCTGTCCTGCTCTGGGGTCCCCAGTGTGACAGGGACATGGATCTGCTGGACAGAGTGCAGAGGGGACCATGGAGCTGCTCCCAGGGCTGGAGCCAGGCTGGGAGAGCTGGGGGTGCTCACCTGGAGAGGAGAAGCTCCAGGGAGAGCTCAGAGCCCCTTGCAGGGCTTGAAGGGGCTCCAGGAGAGCTGGAGAGGGACTTGGACAAGGGCTGGAGTGATGAGCAAGGGCCAGAGCAGCCAAAGGCCACCAGAAGATGAAAAGCAAGGAGAGGAAGAAGATCACAAACACAGAGGGATCTTCCCTCCTTCCCTCCTTCCTTCCTTTCAAAGCTGTCACCTACTAATTTTATTAATTATTCACCACTTCCTGTATTAGAAGAGAAAATGAACTTCTCCGTTTTACCCCTCCTCTTCAAACACTTCCTAAAAGTGGGGGTGGCCCTAAACACTGAATCCACAGCTGATCCAAATGATGCAAGTGAAGATAATGAGGGGCTGGAGAGTGTCCAAGGAAGGGAACAGAGCTGGGGAAGAGCCTGGAGCACCAGGAGAGGCTGAGGGAGCTGGAAAGGGGCTCAGCCTGGAGCAAAGGAGGCTCAGGGGGGACCTTGTGGCTCTGCACAAGTCCCTGACAGGAGGGGACAGCCAGGTGGGATGGGTCAATATCTTGCCCCAGGTAACAAGGGGGAGGATAAAAGGGAACAGCCTCAAGTTGAGCCAGGTGAGGTTTAGATTGGATATTAGAAAAAATTCCTCCTTCAAAAGTTTGTGGTGCACTTGGCAGTGTCAGATTAACAGTTGGACCTGATCTTCCAAGCTAAAGGATCGTGTAGTGACTCAGAAAAGACCACTGGGGTTTGCCAGCCCTTTTCATTTTTCTGAGCTTTATGAGAGGAAGGGGCAATGCTCTCCTGTCCCCGTGCAGGGAGATGGCTGCAGATATCAGAGGTGTTACGTGACCAGGATGGGAACATGGAAATGAGGGTGGCAGAGCCATGGGGAGCCAGGCTGGGGCTCAGCAGCCCCTGCTCATAAATACTAAACTCTGCATGGCACAGAGGGTGAACTGCAGGTCACAGCAAAGATAGGAATCAAACAGGTTTAAGCTGAGCTTCCAAAGTGCACCTGTTGGAGCTGTCTTTGTAGGACAAGCCTGTCACCTTCAGCATTTTTTATTTTTTTTAAATCAGGGTGATTTTTGCAACACACCAGTGAGGTAAGGTTCATGTTGATAACTTCTGACTCCCCTCCATAGCGCCCCGTTCCAGCAGCAGAGCAAAACCAGAGGTTTCAGGCCACACCTGTTTGTAAAGCCCGCTTGGACTGAGCCAAATTGTGTCCCAAAATCTGCTGATCACTAAACCATCCACACTCAGATGGTTGGACTGGGCTTGGAGCACCCTGGTCCAATGGGAAGTGTCCCTGCCCATGGCAGGGGGTGGAACAAGATGGTTTTGAGCTCCCTTCCAACTTGAACCACTCCCTGGTTATTCCAGGCACCGTTCTGTGCACTCCCCTGAGGATGAACCACCCCGAGCTACATTTCTGAGCCTGTCACAGGCTTGTTGTCCCACCTGCATTAAAACCCACGCTGCAACAGCGATTTCAGCCATTCAATTAGCAAAGAGCAGCACAGCCACGCAGTGCTGGGGGTTCAGGGCTGCAGCACAACCGAGACACTCAGGAGAGTTAAAAATCGTTTCAGTGCCTGAACACCTTCCTTTATTCGCTATTTTCTGCCTGACAGCACCCTCTTCTGGGAAGCTGTGCTGGCTGAATGGCGCTCCCTGCTCAGCTCCCATCAGTGCTGGCACCAGCAGGACACGGGCAGGTGAGTTTAGGCAGGGTGAGATCAGGCAGCCTCTTCTGAGCTGTTTTTGCAGCTGCCTTTGGAGGAGGTTGGAGATTTCTGAGTGACAGTGACAGCACCCAGTTCTGGGGTACCCACGAGGGGATGGGAGCAGCTCCCAGCACAAAGCCTGGCAAACACTGCTGCTTTGGGGTGCTGGAGTTAAACTCCCACTGTCCTGGCAAGGACTGCCCTAAATTTATGCCCTCAGATGTGTCCCAGTCCTTTCATTTGTTTGAAACACAAGTGAGCCATCAGCATTTTGGAAACCATGTGTGTTTTAGGACTCTTGTGTCCAACTGGGCACATCCCACAGCTGTGAAGAGGGGGTGAACAGCTCAGCTGCCCCTGGGCAGGGCTGGGGCACCAGAGCAGCACCCATCCTGCAGGGCTTCCGATTCCACCTCCTCCAAAATCCTCATCCTTTGCCCTCTGCAGCAGCAGGAGCACCTCGCTTGTGCCTGGCATTGGTCTGGTCCCCACTTGAACAAATTTCACATTGTGCTGCTGGCTCGAGAAACCATTTTATATTTTAAATAAAAAGGATTTTAACTACAAATCACACACAGGGCTTACCTGCATCCTGGGCTAACACTCCCCATTGGAGCCCAAGCAGTGAAGTTGTGATAATTTGCTGTCCTGGTGATGGTTTCCCAGTCCTGTGAACTTTCCCAGTCACTGCAGGGTTTTCTGTGTTCTTCCATGAAGGATTCAGTCCTGCTGCATCTGCTGTCAGTATGGAGGTGTTGAATTACCTTTATCAAGCATGGACAGCAGCAGGGGCTGGGAGATGGATGAAGAGGAGTTGATTCTTCAGCCACTGCTCAAAAGGTGGGCAGAGAGAATATCTGGCAGTGTTTGAGCAGGTCTGCACCTGCTTGGAGGCTGAAAGAAGGAAAGGTCCTTCAGGGAAGCTCAAAATCCACATTATTTCAGGGACTCCTCAAAAGCAGGGACACCCCAAAGCACTGATGGCCTTGGAAAGCCCTTCCTGCCCTTCCCCAGTGCCCCAGATCCATCTGCTTCTGGAGAAGTTTAGCTGAAACTGAGGGAAATCACTCAGAAACATCCCCTAATTGCTGTTTGCCTGCCAGGCTGAAGGCATCAGCTGCCAGAGCAGAGAAAGCTTCCAGTCACATGAATCCCATTGATGGTTTCAAGCATCCTCTTCTGCATCCCTTTTTTATAAAGCCTTTCCCTGCTGAATGCCAGACCTGCTGATGCCAGGGGCTAACCCAGCTCATGCTTCCCAGGGAGATCAGTGCACCTGCAGCTGACAGAGCCAAATCCTCATTTGGGATGCACAAACGTCGGGATCAGTCCTCAGATTGTTACCACGGGCTGGCAGGTGGGGAAGGCAGGTGAATTACAGAGGTAAAAGTATCCTGGATTGCATCAAAAGCAGCACAAAGAAGAGGATTCTTCCCTCTACTCTGCCCTTCTGGGACCCCTCGTGCAGTGCTGTGTCCAGCTCTGGGGGTCCCAACATGAAAAGGACGTGGAGCAGCTGGACAGTCCAGAGGAGGCCACGGAGATGCTCAGAGGGATGGAGCAGCTCTGCTTTGGAGCCAGGATTGGAGAGCTGGGGGTGCTCACCCTGAGAAGGCTCCTGGGAGACCTTAGAGCCCCTTCCAGGGCCTAAAGGGGCTGCAAAAGAGATGGAGAGAGGCTGGGGACAAGAGCATGGAGTGTTAGGACAAGGGGGAATGTCTGAGAAAATGAAGGTTTAGATTGGATATTGGGAAGAAACTCTTCCCTGTGAGGGTTTGAGGCCCTGGCACAGGGTGCCCAGAGAAGCTGGGGCTGCTCTTGAATCCCTGGAAATGTCCAAGGCCAGGCTGGACAGGGCTTGGAGCAGCCTGGGACAGTGGGAGGTGTCCCTGCATGTGGCAAAAGGTTTAAACTGCATGACCTTTAATATCCCAAATCACCCCAGCAACCCCTGTTTTCTTAACTCATCTTCAAATGAGTGTTTAAACCCAAACAAAAACTTGGATAACACGTCCCAACCCTCTGAAGGGAAGGTTTCTAGCCCAGGGATTTCTCAGTGGGAGGAGAGCCTGAAACACAAGGTGTGAGGTCTCTCCTCCCTGGCCCAGGCCAGGCAGGGTTTAAGGCTCCCCAAAACCAAGATCCTCCAACAGCACATGGCTTTGAATATCCCAGTGCCCAGGGAACTCAGAGGGGACCTGGCTCTTCTCCCAGCTGCTCAGGGCAGTCTCTGCTTTCAGCCCTTCTGCCAGCAGACATTGAATGAAAGAACCACCCTGCCAGCTCCTTGCTGCTCACTCTCTCAGCCAAGCAAACCAACCGTGTCCAGCAGGAACAAGAACTGGCTTTTTCCACCCTGCTCCGTTCTCCCATGTGCAAATGCTCCCAGTTCTGCAGAAAGACAGGTATTAAACACCTGCAGCCAAATAAAGAGCACTGAATTCATCTCCTGAGGTGGCTGCTTGAACCACAGTGGAGAAAAGAGGACTGAGAACAGAGAAAATAAGACTGGCACTGTGATCACCCCTTCACAAACACAGCCCAAGCAACTGGGACCACCTTCCACCAGAGTTCCAGGATGATCCAAATCCAGATGAAAGCCTGTGCATGAACCTGTAACACCACAGCCCTAAGCAGAAGGGCAAAAATGAGAGAAAAATGGGGCATTTCTGAAGAAAGCACAAGGCTGCAGGAACACAGAGAGGCAGGCATATACAATGGTGGTTTTATTTGTTACACCTTCAGCTTGGGCTGCAATTATTTCAGTTTTTAAAGTTAAATCCAGTCAGCAACTGAGGAAAAGGAAAAAAAAAACCCAAACAGTCCCTGTGTGCACAAACAATGCAGCTTTGAATAATATACGGTAAGTTTATTTCATATTAACATGAACAGTAAAAAGTGGACATTTTGACAGGATTTTACTTCAGGTCCTTTTCTTTATTCCTCTATTGTGTCCTTTTTGCCAGTCTCTTGTCCCTCAAATTGTGGATACTTTGCCTCAACATCAGCCCAGGTGAGATAACCATTGGACAGGTCTCGGATCACGGCAGGAAGTTCAGAGATCTGCAGGAAAACCACAAAGACATCAGAAACACAAAGTCACCAAAACCAAGCTGGATATTTGGGGAATGTGGGCAAGTTTTACATCAGCAAAAGACAGGTAAAAGGTATCTCATGGAAGATCATTTTTGGGGAGAAAACCATTAATTAGGACACCTTAAATCAGTCTGTGTCATCTGTTATTAAGGTGATCCATGAGGGACATGGTGGACCAAAGCAAGGTAATGTTGTACTAGAGTTTGGGAAGGAAAAAAACCCAACAAACACATCCAAAAGATGCTGTAAGCCAGGATCCAGCCTGTCAGGCCAGCACAAAAGAAGCTGCTTGCTGCCTTGTCCTTGCTCCTCACAGCACACTGGCATGGTGCAAAGCATCAGCCAGAAAGCTGAACATTTGCAGAAATGGAAGGATAGCAAAGCCTGATCTCTGCTGTCAGCACTGAGAGGTTACTGAGGTGACACAGAGACAGGAGGGTGCCCTGTGGAACTGGCACTGCCTGTTACACCCAGCCAAACCCCAGCCCCAGGCAGTGCAAGGGCTTCTGTGGAGCTACAGCTCAGCCTCACAGGTGAGCACCATCCCCTCATGTGCCTGGTGTGGGGACCAGGGGAAAAAAGTCACCAGGTGGTAAAGAAAAAGCCCAAATCCCCCCAGACTGCAGATGCACAGCTCTGAGCAGCTCTCACAGGCAGAGCCCACCACAGGGAGGCTTTTGCTATTCCAGCCTCTGCACTATGGCCATGCTGGCTGAGGGTGCTCAGGGCAGATGCAGCTTTGGGGCAGTGGTTCCTCAGCTCCTCTGGGGCTGCACAGGCAAGAAAATCCCACTGTTCTGCCTTTTGGTGCCTGTGGATTCTTTGAGAGCCAGGCACAACCTAGTCAATGCTTTAACTCAGCAGCCTTCACTCAGAAAGAGCCACTCTAAGAGCAGTGCAAGCAGCACAAGGGTTAAGATCAACACCTCTGCATGCAAGAAAAACAACAGCTTCTCCTTGTTATAAATGCATATTATAGTGTTGGTTTTTCACAAATAATGAATACTATGTGTATAATATTGACCCTTGTAGAAGCAGTGTTTGTGTAGAAATGCAGCCATTCTAGTTTTGCTTTATAGTTGAGAAATAACTAACATTGCTATGTTAAATATCACTCACAAACTACCCCTCAAGCAAGGAGATTTACTCCTATCAAGATATTCCTGGATAAGAGACTCCTCTGCCAAATTGAAAAACAACTATGCAAACTTCGACTTCTGTCAAGATATTCCTGGATAAGAGACCCCCTCTGCAGGGAATTGGTAAACAACTGTAGAGATGGACAGATTAACTGAATTCTTCAAAAGAACTTCATTAGAATTATACAACAAGCTGTTACAGTAAAAAAGTATATAAAGTCTCTCTCTAAGAAAGGTGTGCTCTGGCTCTGTGCCAAGTGCACCCAGCATCCAGGGACACTGTAATTCCTTTGCCTTGTCTTTGTCTTTTCTTGTTGATTTTTTTATTAAAAACCTTTTAACTTTAACAGAAAAGGACCTCATTTTTAACATCCTCAACTTGATCAGCTGGGCCAGCATCTTCTGTCTGACTGGGGATTTCTCAGAAGAGCTGAACTGCTGCAGGGCTGGAGGCAGCTCCCACAGGGACCAGTGACAGATCTCAGGAGGGGACAGTGCCCCCAGCGCCAGAAGGAGCACAAGCAGGCCCTGGCAGGGCTCACCTCGGCGCGGATCTGGCGCATGGAGTCGCGGTCCCGCAGCGTGGCCGTGTGGGGCGTGCGGTTCACGGTGTCGAAGTCGATGGTGATGCCGAAGGCAACGCCGATCTCGTCAGTGCGCGCGTAGCGCCGGCCGATGGAGCCCGCGGCATCATCCACCTTGTGGGAGATGCCAGCCCTGGTCAGTGCTTCGGCTGCAGGGAGCAGAGCAGGGAGGGTCACACAGAGTGCCCAGGGCAGGGATGGTCACACAGAGTCCCCAGGGCAGGGATGGATACAGAGCCCAGGGATAGTTACACAGAGTGCCCAGGGCAGGGATGGATACAGAACCCAGGGATGGTCACACAGAGACCCCAGGGCAGGGATGGATACAGAACCCAGGGATAGTTACACAGAGTGCCCAGGGCAGGGGTGGTTACACAGCCCCACTGAGGCTCCCCCAGAGCAGGGAGGGTTACACAGCCCAGGGATGGTCACACAGAGTCCCCCAGGGCAGGGATGGTTGCACAGAGTCCCCCA
>JAHLSL010000022.1:3194094-3217300 GCA_025920805.1 Petroica traversi
GTCACACAGAGTCCCCCAGGGCAGGGATGGTTGCACAGAGTCCCCCAAGGCAGGGATGGTTACACAGAGTCCCCAGAGCAGGGATGGTTACACGGAGTGCCCAGGGCAGGGATGGTTACACAGGAGTCCCCCAGGGCAGGGAGGGTTACACAGCCCCACTGAGGCTCCCCCACGGCAGCGATGGTTACACAGCTCAGGGATGGTTACACAGAGCCCCCAGGGCAGGGATGGTTACACAGAGTCCCCCAGGGCAGGGATGGTTACACAGAGTCCCCCAGGGCAGGGATGGTTACACAGAGTCTCCCAGGGCAGGGATGGTTACACAGAGTCTCCCAAGGCAGGGATGGTTACACAGCCCCACTGAGGCTCCCCCAGAGCAGGGATGGTTACACAGCCCCACTGAGGCTCCCTGTACCCCCACAAGGCACTGCCTGTCCTGTGTCCCAGCAGCATCTCAGACCCCCAATTTCACTCTGACAGAACATCCAGTGTTCTGTTCTTTGTAGGACCACAGGGTCAAATCCACCCTGCTCTCACACTCCACACTGCACCACAGCTCTCACCCAAAGGGCAAAGTCACTGAATTCTTCCCCTTGTCATCAGTGCCACAACTCTGCTTTAACTCCAAACCACCTCTGTGTGCAGGGGACATCCAGCATAGGGAGACAGTCCCAGGCAGCAAAATCCCAACAGCAAAAGGCACAATCTGACATTCAACCCCTGTTCCTCTCCTCATCTGTTCACTTCTATGGTCCCTCTCTTTTACCACAATGCCCACTACAGTGGGCAGTGTGACAGAATGGCTGCAGGCTCAGCAGCTCTGGGACAGGCTCAATAAATTAGCTGGCCAATGAAAGCAAACAAAACTTTAATAACAAAACAAACAAAACTCCCCACTGCTCCAGCTTCTCCTAAGCAATAGAAAGATTTCTTTTTGACACAGAAGGAAAAAAGGTGATGTCTTTTACACTTCAAACCAACACAGGTCAAAGTGGTGGGATTTTTGGGGATAGCTGAAGAGTTTGATGGATACCCAAAGCTTGTGGATACTCAGTTTAGGTCAACAACTCCCCCTGTGCACTTGAGTGAGCCACATGATCCCAAAGCTATTTTGAGAGACCTCTCTTCCCAGTGCACAGTCCCATCAGACCCAAAGTGATGAACACACTTACATAATTCCTTGACAAAAGGCATGAATTCCTGATTCTGGCTCAGAGGAAGAACAGAGCACTTGAACGGTGCTACAACAGCTGGGAAGCTGAAATACTGTGGAAAAAAGGAAAATCACAAGTAAATCTGAGTTTAATGGTCAGATCAGACTTTTAGGAGGTGAGAATGAGCTCTGACTCAGGCTGGAGGCAGGGTGAGTGTTCCAGGGGAGTCTCTACCCTTCTCTAAGACATCAGCAGTGACATCTCACACCACTGGAGCAGGACTGGTTTTCTTCAGGCTCCATTCCCCTTATCCCCTGACAGCTAAATGCCACCTCCCATCAGAAGAGCCCTCCTAAAGAAATTTAACCTCACCTGAATTACAGAAAAATTAAGGATGGAGGTGTCTTTAAAGGAGATTTAGTCTTATGGACAGTCTAAACCAAAATTCCTGTTTGAGACTCCACACACATGGAGCATATGCAGCAAAAAGGTTTTTAGAACGCCTCACAGACACACTCAGAAAATAAAAATGTGCCAGAAGTGGGGGAAAAATAATAAAATCTTTCCTGGCAATCAGCAAGGCAGAAAAGGGACAGAAGCAATGCATGTGAGATGTACCACAATACAGAGCAGCACAAGCTACACAGAAAGTAAAAGAGTACTGTAAATCCAGTATTTTATACTTGTGGAGTAGTTTGGGATTCAAAGTCAGCTGTGTCCTGACTCTGGGCTCCTGAATGTTGTTCCCCAGTCAAAAAAGTACCACATTCTATGGCACCCAGAGACATAAAGAAGCACTTTTATTATGCTATATTTATTTTTTATTAACACAATCCAGGAGCCAGGAACAACGAGCAGGAAGCAGCACCAGCTTTCCAGCCAGCTACCCATGGGCCACCAGCAATGGCCCAGAGCATCACATCTGGGCCCAGAGCATCACATCTGGGCCCAGAGCATCACATCTGGGCACTGGCTGGAGAAAGCTGGTGCTCTGTGTGTAACAAACACTTCCTTCTGGCACCTGCTACAGCAAAGCTCCAGGCCAAGGTTTAGGGGTGTCCAGAACCAGAGTGATGCCTTTTTCCTGGTGTTAGGAAAATGAAACTAGACACGGTTATAGGGGTTGGGGTCTTTACCTTAGTATTTTAATTAGGATTTTGTTTGATGTGACAGGTTTTGTTTCAGGTGACAGTGTGGTAAAATGTACACCCTTCCTTCATTATACACACCATTTATATACTTTATACATTAGTGTATCTAACAAGGGGGTCTAATAATGGGGCTGGGGTGGGCTAACCCCTGGTTTACAGAATCCTCCTGTCAGGAGACCTTAGGTTCCTGGGATAGTAGGAATGTTTGGTCTTCCTGGCTCTGTAGTTCTGGGGTGTTCAGTCTCAGGGCTTGTAGAATACTTATAAAACATTAAGTATAAAACTAAGTAAAAGGTTGCAAGTATGTATACTGTTAATACTTGTGGATATAGAGAACTGTGTAAAAGGTATATAAAAGGAAAAACAAAAATCATTCCAGCATCAAGAGAAAGCTGAATTTCACAGGGGACTGAGCAAACAGAGTCCAATGTCCACCTTGCTGCACAGGAGTTTGATTCCAGGAAAAGCAGCAGAAAAGAAAGGGAATTAAATGAAGAAATGCCCTTCTCTGAGCAATGGAACACTGCCAAGTGTGGATGCAAACTTCTCAGCCCCTTGCTGGTAATCCAGCGAGAGCCTCACACACACACAGCTCTCATGTAAAAATGACAGGTACTCTGGCAAAACCAGCAATTCCACAGCCCACCTGGGCTTTCCCATCTCTACTGGGCACTGTGCAGTGGTATTTTAGCCTTTCCCTGGATGTCAGGGTAGGCAGGAGCCTGCAGCTGGCCCAGCCCCAGGGGCACTCACCGTTCTCTGCTCGTCTCCTTCCCGGATGCGGAATGTGTGCTCAAACACTGTGTACATGATCCTGCCAATGCCAAACGAGGGCTCAATGACATTGGGGATGATTTCTTCCACTGGAACACAAAATAACATCATCAAAAATGAGTTTAGACACAAGAAAAGTATGTGGTTGCTGATGCTTTCTGCTCAGAAGTTCTGGTTACGTGTAGATGAGTACATGGAAATAGAAGATTAAACATTTCTGTTCTAAATACAATTACCTGAAATAAAGATTTGGACTTAGCTCATGCACAGGAAATATTCAGGCTGCAGAAAACAACTCAGGGCCTTTTCCCTGGTTGTGAGAGCAAATAACACTGTACAACTTGCATCCCCACAGATAAAGCCTCTTCCAGTTCACAACAGCAAAGCCTTACCCAAACTGATCACTGTTTACACCAAGCCACCAGCTATGCCCAGGCATTGTCTGGGGGTGATATTTGGCATGGAAAGCCATGCCAGGGAGTATCCTAGCATTTCAACAGCCTGAATGATGGCAGGGCAATGCTCAGTCCCTGGCCCACTTTGATTCAACAGCCTCAGCATCCAGCAGTCTGTGCAGAGAAGCCTCAGATCCAACCCAAATTCCAGCAAAGAATCCTATAGGGACACCTTCCACAAAACCCTTGTGACCTGGATTTGCACTTTGGCTTGCCACTTAACCCTGACTAAAAATGTTTATATCAACTTGCAGCACTCAGTTGTAAGAAGGGAACTGGTCTGAGTAGCTTAAAACCCATTTAATAAATTTACTGCATACAATGGTTAAGGGATTTTAAAGATCCAACCCCACTGTCATGGGCAGGGACACCTCCCACTGTCCCAGGTTGCTCCAAACCCCATCCAACCTATCCTTCCAGGGACCCAGGGGCAGCTCCAACTTCTCTGGGCACCCTGTGCCAGGGCCTCCCCACCCTCACAGGGAAGAATTTCTTACTAATAACTAATTTAAACCTGCCCTCCTTCAGTTTAAAGCCATCATCCCTCGTCCCCAGTCCCTCTCCAGCTCTCCTGAACCTCATTTAGGCCCTGAAAGGAACTCTGAGGTCTCCTCAGAGCCTTCTCTTTTCCAGGTGAACACCCCCAGCTCTCCCAGTCTGATCCCAGAGCAGAGGGGCTCCAGCTCTCTCAGCTTCCTCTGGACTCGTTCCAGCCCATCCCATCCTTCTTGTGCTGAGGGCCCCAGAGCAGGACATAACATGGGATGACCTCTTTTTATCTGTGCACTGACCAACCGTTTTCAAGACAAGAGAGAGGGAAACCTTATGTTTTGCCTTCTGCTTGCAGACAGCAGCCAAACCACCAAATGCCCAAACTTAAAGGAAAACCAGCCACTGGGATTCTGCCTGCTGGCCCCAGCAGCAGCACAGTTATTAAAAGCTACAGCTGAGTCCTCCTTTGAAGTGGTGACAAAGCAAAGTCTGGCCCAGCAGCAGCACGTGCTGACTGAAAGGTACCCAGATATTTTCTGCACAGGATATAATTTGCTCTGCTTCCTCCTAGGAGCACTAATGGTCTCCATCCAGGGCAGGATGATCCAGCAGTTACAGCAGAAACTGGGGAAAACTCTGCCTCAGGCTCCAGCTCTGTCCAAGGCTTCCAAAGGACCTCAGGTGAGGCACTTACAGAGCCAGCTGGAAAGACACCACTTCTCTGAGGAACTAAATCCATGCATTTTGTAAAGTTACCTTCTAGCCCCATTCCTCAAATCAAGATAAAAGCTCTGGGGAGATGCAGTCACTGACTTTCCAAAAGCTTTGCAACTCTTAAACTGCCAAGTTTCAAGGAAATGACATCTGGCATTTTTCCAATACTGTGTTACAATATTAATTGGACAATGCCACCAATAAAGTTCACACCCAAAGTGTATCCTGATGATGATCAAGCAACAAAGAATCAAACTTACCATGTAATGTTTTCTGAAATCTCTTCACAGTAACCATGTCCTTTGTTATTAGAAAAGTTTTCCCTTCAGTTTCAACAGTGAATTCCCTGCAAAGGAAAAAGAAGACATTTAAAAGTTATAGCAATAAACAAACAAGTTTTATTTCCTTAATTGCATCACTTGTTTGACTCTGAGAGTGGGATGGTAGAAGCCAGGGAAAACACCAGAGATGAAAGAAACATGTAGCATAGCCATTAAAAATTTTGCATTAATAATAAAATTATTACATGTACATTAAAGGCACCCATTTTCATAATCACAGTGCACTTAGCTGTGGTTAACAGCCTGAAGCAAAGTCAATTGGGAAATCCCCAGGATGAAGCCTTTACACCCAAGAGAAGAAGGGAGGCACACAAAGCAGGCACTGACTATCAATAAAACCAGGGATATTGCTTGTAACATCTATTGAACCATTTCAGGGTGATTCTGGATGGACTAAGTTCACTTTCTTCTCTGCAACAGTTTCTCTGCCCATTCTGAGTGCTACTGTTTTTTGCTATACTTCCACTTTCATAGAGATGTGAAGAAATAAATTTTAGCTCAGGGGAAGAAAGATGTAAATGCTACATTCTGTAATGTATTCATTGATCCTATACCTTGTACCACTTCAAGCAGAAAATTAAGTTTATTTTTTTATTACTGCACCATTAGCTTTCTCAAAACACAGACAGCTGTTGGTCTGCTTCAGCCAAATTTGACAACTGTAAAGACTTCTCATATTTTCAGTTCCTGCACGTGTTGTTAGGAAGGCAGATCAAAGAAATTCATACAAATTCCTGCCACAGTAAATCAAAGGCTGTAGCAGGTCCTAAAGCAGCTCTCAGAACACTGGAGGATACTCAGGTAAGTTTTGCTTTTCATTTAACTATTTTGTTCCACCAGTCACAGAATTATTTTATTGAAGTTTAAGTCAGTCCTGGCCCAATCTCAAGCCAGAGTGGGGAAGGTGATAAACAATTCCCCTTTCACTGACCTGTTTCTCCTCTGGATGATCCTACTAAAGCCAGCAGCTCATTCCCACACAAACAAACAAATATTTATGTGCATACACCCAGAGAGGCATTGATGGATGACCAGCCATGCCTGGTGGGAGGGACAGCCCTCCAACATCTCAGATGACCCACTCAGCCTTGCTCTCACAGGAAAACTGACTGCAGGTGGCTCAATAAATGCAGCAGCCCTTTGGAGCCCACACAGGGTGTCAGAGGAAGGTCCCACACACACACAGAGCCAGCTCACCCTTTCTCATTGAGCAGCTGCTCCATCTCGCTGATGTAGCACTCGTCACACATGGACAGATATTCCATCACCACCTTGGCATCCTTCTTGTAGGCTTTGCCAATGGCTCCCTTATTTGCCTCAAACTGAACAATGTTCACTGTTCTGTGCAAGGCAGTTAAGGAGGCTGTGAGGACAGAAAGCAGGACCTGCTTCCTCTGTTATCTCAGAGTTAATTGCTGCATGACACAAAGACATCTCCTCCACCACTGGATGAAGGAACTTCCCTCCAAGAGAGGAAAGGAGTAACAAATGCTCAATTCTTTTCCAGGTCACTTCCCAAGGTCATGCTGGCCTGTAGTGGTGAGTTTCCCTGTTAAATGTACAGATGTGATTTGAAACAGAGCTGTGCAGATCTCCAAGACTTCTCCCTGTCCAATCCCTTTCCACCTGAGGAGAAGCTGTTTTTCTGAAAGGATATGGGTTCTTTGAGGTGCTTCTCAGCTATGAGAGGAACTTTGGTGGCACGGGCATGGCAGGAAAGGTCATAGCAGGAACGATCAGCACAGCCAACGATCTCAATCCAACCCTGCAAAAACAAAACTGGAAGCTTTCACCAACTCACTTTTTTGTCCACTTAACCATCAAATATGTTTATTCACCCTTAAGCCCTCCCTGCTCCCATGACTGTTTTTTCTACATAATTAGCTCTGTTACAATAAGCAGCCCTCCCTCACCAGTTGCTCCCTCATTTGAGTGATTCCATTTGTTTCCAGAGGAAGTGATCAGTCATCTACCCATGGCCTGTGTGCAGGGCCAGCTTTTCCACATGGATTGGCAGAGCTCAGCCCTGTGCCAACAGCTCAGGCTGGGGCCAGGGCACACAGTCCTGCCACTCACATGCCAAGGGCACACAAGGCACCATGTCCCCAGAGCTCTGCTGCTCCCAAGCATGGGACACACAGCAGGGAAGCAACCACACTGCAGTGGCCAAAAGCCTGGCTTAGGAGCTGCTACAACACAGCCCACATGCAAGGGAAGCTGTTAATCCAGTATTCCAGCAAGGAGGAATCCCAGAACACCATTCACACTGGATTGATGAAGCAGCAAATCCAGCCTCCCTCTGGGTTTCCTAACAGACAATTCCATGTAAGAAAAGGCTCAGCAGCTGCTTCCCACTCGCTGTCACATCAGTGTGGGATCTACAGGCAGCCAGATGTTGTGGGGTTTTCCAAGCTGGAGCGAGATAGCAAGGTGTCAGGAAAGGTGTGTGAACAGAAGAAAGCCCTGTGCTTGAAAATCATGGTGTTCCAGGGTGTTTTGGAGGATTTTTACAGAAATTAAGCTATTAGGGTGTTACAGCTACTTCACAGAAAATAAAGAATAGAGGTTTATGTTTGTTCAACCCAGAGATGAGAAGGCTCTTCCAGTGCCTAAAGGGGCTCCAAGAGCTGGAGAGGGACCTTGGACAAGGACATGGGAGTAACAGGACAAGGGGGAATGGCTTTCAACCAAAAGATGGCAGGTTTACATTAGACATTAATAAGAAAATCTTCCCTGTGAGGGTGGGGAGGCCCTGGCACAGGGTGCCCAGAGAAGCTGTGGCTGCCCCATCCCTGGCAGTGCCCAAGGCCAGGCTGGATGGGGCTTGGAGCACCCTGGGATAATGGGAGGTGTCCCTGCCCATGGCAGGGGGGGCTGGATCTTTAAAATCCCTTAACCATTGTATGCAGTAAATTTATAAAGTGGATTTTAAGCTACTCAGACCAGTTCTCTTCTCACTAGTGCTGCAAGCTGATAGAAACATTTCTGGTCAGAGTTAAATAACAATATTCCTTTCATGCCCCTGGGATTGCTGTGCTCACTCCTGGCTTATGCTGTTGCACACTCTACTCTGTGAGTGTTGTCCTGATCATCATGACAAGGCTTGCAAAGTTTAGTAATCTTATCTGCATGGTGTGGCCCACACAGTTTGGGGCTGGCTGGAAAGAGAGGCTGTGAACTTGTGAAAGTCAGCTATGGACTTCAGAGGAAGCCATTCCTTCAGTCACTTCTCCAGGTATTTTCTAAATAAAGACTAATCACTCATCTGAGCTGCAAGAGGTTTGTTTCTTTCCTAATTTTAAGTTTGGTAGAATTTCACTGGCTGCTACTCCTCTAACATGCTGTAACAAGGTATCATTACTGAAAAGTCTAAATCCAACCAACAATACAAGTGGGAAAAAAAGGCATTCAACAAGGCTTGAACAAAAAAGCTCTTAATGACTCAGCAGGATGATTACAAATCCTTGGGGAATTTTTCTTACAGCACCAGCTGTCTGAACTGGCAGGTGTGAACTCATTTCTCATAGCATGGAAGAGGGAAAGGAAGAGCAAGCATTCAAGCAGGAAGCAATCTGCCCTGGAATAACACCTCCAGCAAAACAAATCCTTCCCAATGCTGTTACAGAGGTTACAGTCTTTGGAAAGCACCAGGACTTAGCTTCCTTTAACTCCAGATGAAATTTGACCTGTGAAGTGTCTCCAGGCTACTTCAAGCTCCAGCAAAGGAGCCTGGCCCCACCAAAGCAGCTCATAAACTTTGTGCAGGGAGCTGACCTGCCCCTCAGTCCTGGGTTCAGAATATTTTCACTGCACTCTGTGTGCTCAGAGCAGCACAGGGCTGGACAGACACATCCACTCACAACCCTAACTTTAAAAAGCAAGAAATATAAACCAGATCTGACAGGGGGTGCCCTTGCTGCTTCCACTCTGCCCACTCACATAGGAGGTTTTGGACTCTGCATCCCAGCAGTCACAGGCATAATGAGCCATCTCATTCTCCATGTGCTGCCGGAAGCGCAGCTTCTCCGGGGACACGCCGACCTTGGTGAGGAAGAGGTAGATTCTGCCGATGAAGTAACCGAGAACAGAGTTATTGATCACACCCTGCAGGGGGGAAAAGCAGGAAGAAAACACCCGTGTTAATTCCTAAGGAAGCAAAGTCGTGGTTTGTTGTACTTCTGCAGGCTATCTCACATGTTACAGACAACTTGTGGCAATGTTCTGTCTCTTCTGAAGCTGTGACATCTCAAATTCACCTCGTGCTGCTGGCACCATCTCCATCTGACCAAAACACTGAGTTACTGTCACTCCAGGACTCAGCACCCACTGTCCCTGAGGGTCACCTACTTGTAAATACTCCACTGTATGCAGCACTGCAGTCACTGCCATTACAACAGCTGCACCCCACAGTTCACAGCTGCAATACAACAGAGGGGTGGTGTTCTTTTATTTTTTGCAGGATTTATTTTTTCTTTGTTTATGTTTTTTTTAAAGGCAGTGTTTTGGTGTTTTTTTCATTTGTTTTTTTTTTTATTTGGGGGTTGGAGGAAATGGGGTGGGGTGGGTTGGTAAATCAACCCATTCATACTTAGATGAATCAGGTAGTGATTCATCTAATTATGCAAGCCATGTACTCATGGGGGTCAGGAGCTGAATATGGGATTCCTAGATACTGTTTGTATTAATTCCTTACTATCCCTCTCCCACTAGCCAAGTGTGAAGTTTTACTTCCAACCCCTATCTCAGCAGCACCAGCACTGTCCTGGTAGCAAGGGCCAGGCCTGGATCTCAGTCTCACTGATTCACTGAGGAGAATTACTCTCAAATCTGGGAGCAAACCCCAGCTGGCACCAACACAACACAGACTTTGTGGAAGCCCAGTGCAGGGCGCTCATCTCCTCAGTCCTGGATTCAGATTATTTCAACTTCACTGTGTGTGCTCAGACCAATGTAGGACTGGACAGACACATCAGTGAGAGCCCAAACTTTAAAAAGGCAGTTTGTAACTTAGCCTGGAGTGCACAATTCCCAGGGGGAAGCTCAGGGAGCCTGCAGGAGGAGGTTACCTGCTGGACAGCGTCTCCCAGCCGCATGACGTGCGCTGACTGCCCGCTGACCTGGGCCTTGGCTGAGTACAGCAGGATGTTGAGATCTGCCACGTTCTGAAACTTGGGGTGGTTCTTCTCACTGGGGTCCACAAAGTGCTCAATTTCTGCCATGGTGAATTCCCTAGTGAAAACAGACAAACAATATTAAATATTTTATGCATTAGCCCCTAATAAATCATTGTGCTTCAGCCTCTCACAGCAAGTCTGTCATTTAAAGCCATGTGCAAAACCCAGCCAAGACTGGAACATGAACCAGTCTCATCACTGGATTTAGTTTCATCTTCAAATTCTTAACAAAACTTTCTACAAATTCATCTAGAGCTCTCCAGGCCACTGTGAATCAGAGCAGAGACCACCACCTTTGGAAGCACTTCCAGAAGTTCTCTGGAGTTTTTCCAGACTGCTGTGATGCCCACATTAAAAGCATTTGTTCCTCACAGGGTCTGCTGATTAAATCAGTAGCTTTAACTCAAATCAGAGGTGCCAAAAATAACCAGGTGAGGTGGTAATTTCCTGAAGATAATGATACTGCTGCACTCAGCAACGATGTGCATTCTGTTTTAAGAACTTGTCTTTAATATATTTATACTCAGAGATTGATTCTGAGCCTTCTTGCTTGAAATCACTTTCCACTGAATTAGCTCATTATCAAGAACCTTTAAAAAAGCCCTAGGTAATCATTAACTGTAAATCACAGCCATCAGGGTGTAATTTGCTGTGATTGCATAATAACAGTCTCCAATAAATGTGCCACAAGCATATCATTTATATTTGACTGAAAATGATTTCAATGACAGAAGTTCTCATTTCCAGATGAGCAAAACAGAACAGGAGGATTGAGGAAATTCCTCAGTTCCCTCTATGCTAAGGATGCCATGGCCTCTCAGTGCATTTATGGCACCACAAAAAAAATCAATTACCAAGTTTACAACATGTATTGCCTGTGCATGGGAGCTCTTGTTCCAAATTACATGGACTTCCCATTAGCATAGATCAGTTTAAATACAGAGATTATCCTTAATGAAAGGCAATAATCACTTTTATCCAAAGACAGAACTGAAAGTAATTCACGATAACCCTGAGCTTTCCTGCTTGACTGATCCTGAGACACAAACACTGATTCTGAGTCAGGTTATTTCCCAACTTCTAGAGCAAGTTGTAGAACTGCAGAATCTGCAGGACTGAGACAAGGAAATCTTGCTGCAAGGTCAATCACGTTTTGATTTCAGTCTCAAAGCAAACTGCATGAACACAATTAAACAAGCAAAGTCCTGCAGAGAACACAGCTACCTTTGACATGATGCTTTTAGACTATGACAGAAGCCAAATCCTGCCTGTGAAACTGAGTTGATCTCAAATACAAAAGCTATTTCAGAGATTCTACCTCTCACAAGCCAATCTCAGAATTCTGCACTTCAAACCTAAACTGAGTTCATCCGTAAAGCCTGAGGCTCACCAGGCACATAATCAGGATTCCTCTGGGAGAAAGCACTGAAGTGAAAACAATCCTGCACAAACCCTGGAACAAAAGTAAGATGCTCCCTGCCCCCAGGTACCCTCCTGCTGGAAGTCTGCAGTACCTCACTCTGATGAGGCCGGAGCGGGGTGAGATTTCATTCCTGAAGGAATTTCCAATCTGGGCAGCAGCAAAAGGCAATTTGCCTTGGTTAAACTCCAGCAGACGTTTGAAGTTGAGGAATATTCCCTGTGCAGTTTCTGGCCTCAGATAGCTGAAAGGAGATGGGGGAGAGGAAAAATCAGGAAGATTCAATGGGGGGAAAGCAGGGAGAAAGTCACAGTTACTTCAAAACTTAAAGGTGAAAGTTTTTCTCTTGAGACTCTTAACTCCAGACAAAAAAAAAACAATTAAGCAATAGACTGAAAAGAAAAAAACTAAACCTTCTTCCTTAAACAGGTACCCTGAGGTAGGTTTTCTACAGCCATGAAGTCACTGACAATTGGAGACCAGCATTAACTGACTTTATGGAAACTACTCCCACCAGCAAGGGCACAGCTGGGATCCATTTTTTGGGTGCTTTAAGTATTTTCATTCTTCTCCAGCCCCTTGTTTCTCCTGCTGTTCCCCAAGACTCCAAGGAATGCTAACCTGATACAGGAGGCTGGGACTGAGAGGCAGGGAAAGGCTCTCAAATGAAGGAAACTTCATTTTTATTCCAAATGATCTCCAAAGCAGGGAGAGTGTGAGCAGAGAGAAATCAGCACCTACCCAGGCATGTTTCCTCCAGGCCCAATGGAGGTCTTGAACATCAGATTGAAAGAAACAGGAGGGGACAGGTCATTCCCAGTGACAGGTGACTTCACATTGTAGTTCACAAAGAGATCTGCAAGCTCTTGCTGGCCATAATTGTCCAACTGATACCAAAACACAAGAGAATTCTTTTAATTGCTATACAAGGTAACAGGAATGAATGTCCTCTTTATCTTTTACTGAGTACGATCTACAGCTCTGAATCACCTGCCCAAAATATTCCCATATAACCTAAATTTTCAAGCAAGCTAAAGTTTGAGGCAGTGATAGAGGAACACACTTTGCACATTTGCAAACCCATTTTAGTAATAGGTCCAGGATTTAGTCATAGCACAGCCCTGAGCTTAAGAGTGGGTGTGAAGCACAAGAAAAGTCATTGGGACTGTACCACCACCCACCAGAACAGATCCTTTTGAACATTCAGCTAAAACATGAGAGTTCTGTGTTGGGAGCAAAAAAATGATAGCAATGAGAAAGAGGAAAGCTAAAATTTCTGCAGGGTTTTGTTTGCATTCATTTCTCTCTCTTCTGCTGCTTGAAACACAAAATTCAAGCTATGCATTAGATGCCCTTTTAGAGCTGCTCAGCATTTTTAGTTCTCATCATCTTTCATATATCAGAAAAAAATCCAAAACCAGAATATAAAAATACTTTATTAATAGAGAGATTTCCCTAAAGGATGGTCAAAGTTCAGTGTTGTAGTGTGGAAAACCTAATGACAGCTGCAAAACACTGCCAAAAAAAAGTTTCTGTTTCTGGAAGAAAACATTCATTCAAAGTGTGGCTTTGGAAGCACTTATCCTAGAAGTCATGAGAACAAACATTAAAAACAAAGAAAAACAAATTTAAAAAAAATAAAGGCAAATGTTTGTACAGTTGTTCAGGAATTTCAGCATGAGCACCAACTATTCTCAGGGTAAACACAGGAAAAAATCTTTGTGGGGTGCCAGAGACAGAGGAACAAATCTCGAGTGCTTCAAAGCTGAGACAAATTCAGAATAAAGAAAATCAGTGCTGAGCTGATTCAAAAAAACCCTGAGAAAATCTCTGTGACTTTGTATGACAATCCCCAGAGGCTGACAAAGGTGAAAGCTTTTTGCCACTGTGTGAAGTGAAACAGAGCAGACCAACTCCAAGACTGAGCTGCAGCTCTACCAACCCAACACTCAGGAGATTAATTAATGTAATAGCAGTAACTCTCCAAAACAATGAGATGTTATTCATCAGCAAGCTCACAGAATTTATTAACAAATTAAATTTTCAGTATTTGAGAGGATCTCTGGGGTAAAGACTTCTGAGCATCTTCAGGAACAGAAAAGGGCCACTGCCTCTGGAGTGTCACACAGCCCCTCCCTGAAGCAGCCACCTCCCCTGCAGCACCCACCTGTGTTAGAACATTTTCCATTTCTGCCTTTTTCTCTGCTGTGCACTTCTTGTCAGACATCAACTTCTGCAGGTGAGCTGTAAGAAAAGGAGGTCCTGAGTTTGTATTGCAACTCCCATCACTGAGTCCAGTGCAGAACAGCTCAGGAGGATCCCCCAGCACGAGTTAAGTGACATCCACAACTCCTGGCAGTGTCCACCAGGGTAATTCCAGTCCTGTCCTCAGGGCAGTGGTGACCTGCAGGTCACTGTGCTGCTGTGCCAAAACAACACATCCTTATCTAGTTCCTTTCCAATATTATTTCTCTAAACCCAAGCAATGGCTCTGTAGTTCCTTTCTCCTTGCTTTCTGTTATACAGACTAGGAATTAAATGTCTGATCCCGAGCCAGCAAGGCTGATTTAATTCACAGAGGCAGGTTCAGAGCTGGTACAGAGGGGTGGGACTGCATTCCCCATCACAGCACAACATCCTCCCTGACACACAAAGGCACACAGTGATGCCAAGAGTTCCCACTCCTGTTTGAAAAAAGCTTTTTAGTCAGTAACAGCTCAGTTTGGCAGTAACAGCAGGTGGCTGCTCACAGGGAGGGGCTGCAGAACACAGGGACACCCTTGTTGATGAGGCTGCTCAGCAAAGGAGGCAGAGGTTAGATTGGCTTCTTTGGAGGAAAACATTCTCAATGAATATCATGAAAACTGCTTTAATGCCAATAGAGATTGTTCTGCATACTTGAATTTCAAGAAAAGGCTCAAAAACCAGAGAGCACAACTCACTTAAACAGAGTGGAACAATCCTTCCATTCACAGTGGAGCTGTACATG
Organism: Petroica traversi; assembly: GCA_025920805.1. Classification (NCBI taxonomy): domain Eukaryota; kingdom Metazoa; phylum Chordata; class Aves; order Passeriformes; family Petroicidae; genus Petroica; species Petroica traversi. The sequence continues at coordinate 3,208,759 of JAHLSL010000022.1, forward strand.
AGAAAGTTTTCACACAGGCTCCTTATTTCTGAGATTCTTTCATGTGACTGTTTTGGTTTGCTTTTCCAAACACATTTTAATAACCAGGAAGAAGTGTGAGGACTTTGCAAATCAATGAAATGCCCAAGGTCTATTTCTAAAGTACACTTGAAAGTCATCCATTGCCATGCAATTTACCTTACAGAGGAAAAACATGCTCTGACCCCTCAGAGCACCAATAAATTGTTTCTCAGTACTGAAAAAGCAACTGAAATTCAAGAAAATTAAGACCAGAATGCAGTGGAGTACAGGAATCTTGTTATATAGGGAATCCTTAGCTCAGACAACTACTGATCTTTCATAGTCTGATGACCCTGGATTTTATGAAAATGGACACTACTGTGTTTCCACCAGAGATCCTGTAGCTCATTTAAGACACTAACAGAACTTGGGATTTCTGGTATGGTATGATTAATTACCTGCAAACACAAATATGAAAGCCTGGCTACACCAGCAGGCTTTCCTTGAGAAAGATTCTCCTTTCCTGAGCTTGTACCACTGCAAGAAATCCCCAGGCCCCAGCTTGGAACAAAACCAAACCTTTTAAGAGATGATCAGCACGAAAACATTCCCCGTTTTTCACATCTTTCACCATGAAGTCAGCAAACTTGTCTACATGGCCAGAAGTCCTGGAAGAGATGACACAAAACAAGGAATGTGACAGCTGCCACCAGACAGCCCCAGGTCTGTGTGATCCCAATGGACAGACTTTTATCAAAGTGAAATCCTTCAAAAACTGCAGGCTCACTCCTGCTTCAGATCATGGAGTCACTTTAAGCAGCTGCATCCTACAGAAAACATGATCTGTAGGAAGTATCAATACATCTAAATCTTGAAGTGTGTCACAAAGATGGCACTTGGTGCCTTTAGGAATTGCATCATGATCAAAACCAGGCACAGCTGCAGTAGTGAGGAGTAACCAGAAATTCAGGTGGGCACATTCCCAGTATTTTATACCAGGGATTCATGGAAGCTTCTGTCCATTACACCCTCTTCTTGTCTTGTTAATATTTTACAAAAATGACAATTTCTTACCTAATGGGACTGCTAGGAGGCTTTAGACTCTCAAACACAAGTGCCACTGCCCTGACTTATGGAACAACAGATTCTCACACTGGCCTGTGCCCTGGTACTTTATTATGGTATGAAATTGGGTGACCTAGACTCAAGATCCCTGTGGATAATTTTATAGAACTCTAAAAAGCAACTATAACCTGAAATCCCATGCTGCAGGTAAAAAAAAAAAGACCCATATTTACTTTAGAACGGGCTCAGGTGTGAGCATGGTGCAGTCAATCTCCAGGATCTGCTCTTCCTGAATAAAGTGATGTCTCCATGCTTGGATGATGTTGTTTTTCAAAGCACACCCAACAGGCCCAAAGTCATACAGACCACTGACTCCTGCAAAGAGGAAAAGGGAAAAAAGAAGTGTGAGATTGTACAAACCTGCATTGTTTGGAGGAGATGTTTCCCTTTTCACTGCTTCCATCAGTTGGTTTCATTTTATGAACATGAAGCACAGAATCCAAAACTGATCAACTCCTGCAATCACTGACTCTAAAAGCCACACTCCCTCCACCAATGGATTGTATTTGGTGGAGAGATTTGAGGGAGCAGCCTATGTGAAGGAGGAATCTGAGTACAGAGGTGATCTTGCATGAGCTGCAGCAGAGTTATTGCCAATAAAACAACCCAGAGTGTTTATTTTAGTATCTAAGATGAAAGAGCAGCAGCCACACAGGCATTGTGCTGCCTCCTGAGATGCTCATATCAGTCATCTGAAGAGGTTTAACAGCCACATTTATTCACTGTGCCATAAAGTTCATTGACAAAGCTCACTGAGGGGACAGGTTCTAAAGTTCACAGTGGGTTGAGCATTATTGGTCCCCTTGTGGGCCATTCACTTAAGAGCTCAACTCCATGATCCCTGTGGGTCCCTTCCAGCTCAGAGTATTCTGTGATTAATTTGCCAAGAGAAGCTCAGGTACAGGTGAATGGTTATAAATAAGCTGATGATCTCCTTAAGCCCCAAACACCCTACCCTCAGCAAAGAACCAAGGTAATGCTCAGGACATGCATTCTGAAGTCCACTCATTTCCTTTCAGAAAGCACAAGACAAAAAATGAGCCTCATCCCAACCTGAACACTTCAAGAAGGGAGAATTTTTGAAAGGTTTACAGACTCAAGCAGGAAAGTTTAATGCAAACTTTAAAGAAAAAAAATTCTTGCATGCTGCATTAATATGACATTGCAAGAGTGCAGCATTTCACCCAGCTAAAAAGACCAGAACATTACCCTAAAGGGATTAAAAAGTAAATTTCTTCAAATCCATACCTCCATAAATAGAAAAGGCTTGGTCATAGAAAAACCTCCTTTTGAGAGTGTCTTCCATCTTAACTCTGTCCACGATGTCATCTTTGGGCTGTAAGGCCAGCTCCTGTAAGTGAGGCAAAACAAAACCTGTTAATAGCACCTGATTCTGGCACGAGGAGAATCCTCTTCACTCATCACTGAGAGTCAAAAGTCTGCAAAGACCACTTTGAAGCAAAGCTATCCTGCCAACATCCTCATTTTCCAAAGAGGAATGCTCCCACTGAGATTCAAGTGCTCAATTTTGAATATCCTTGTCCTGAATGCAGCAGTTTAGACACTTGAGGTGGACTCATGACCCAACTTTCCCTGAGTGAGTTTATCCTCAGCTTTCTTCACAATCACTGCAAAAAAAAAAAGCCAATTTCCAAAGCAATTCTGACCTTCTTCCCTCTCTTGACCATAAAAAGAGCTTCAAGTGACCATCTCAGACAGCACACATCTGACTCTTGGCATATATAAATATTTCAATAAAGTGTTCCTCACATAGAAGAATTCTGATTATGAAGATTGCAATCATTGTGCTCTGCCAAAGGGATGATTTCAGGTATTTGCACAAGGAAAATCTACCTGTAAAATTTAGGTCTTCCCAAATATGTCCCCTTACCCCTGCACTCAGAAAACTTGGGAGTGCCTTAATGCCCTGATCAGATACTGTGAAAATTTAACAGCAGACTCACTATTCTATCTGAAAACCTGTGATTTTTGCAGTCTAATCCATTAGTGAGGTCAACAGACTTCAAAGATTTTCTTCAGGAAAGACATTCTGATAATTAAAGCAAAAATAAGCCCAGAAATTCAGTGAATTCAGGTCCTCCTAAGAGTCTCAGAATATGTTTTTGAACAGCCTTTTGGTAACAAAAAGTATTGTAGGTCCATTTATTTCAAACTTCTCCTTTTCTATCATCTATAAAGACAAATAAATGCAGTCTAATTTTAAATGCAATGTACCTCTGTACACTCAACTGCTCCACCCTGCTCAAAGCTTCAAATTCAGAGCTGCTCTGCCATCTTCAAGTAGGAACCACAGGGCTTGAAAACCACCAGCCCTGCTGCCTTCCCCAAAAGGGACTGTGATCCTTGCTGGGAACAGCATGAGGACAGAAACAGCCCAGGAACTGGAGAGCTGCACTGCCAAGGGCAGATGCTGTGTTTGAAGGTCACCCTTGCAGTGACAGCCCACACAGATTGTGTAAGAGCTAAGAAACCTCCCGGTGCATCCTTCAGGCACCCACCAACACAGGGGTGGGGCTCACAGGGACACCAAACCTGCCTGGTGACACCCTCAGGGACACCAAACCTGCCTGGTGACACCCACAGCAACACCAGAACTCCAAATCTGATTGGTGACACCCACAGAAACACCAGAACTCCAAATCTGACTGGTGACACCCCCAGGAACACCAGAACTCCAAATCTGACTGGTGGCACCCACAGGAACACCAGGATCCCTCACCTGCCTGGTGACATCCACAGGGACTCCAAACCTGCCTGGTGATATCCACAGGGACACCAGGATCCCTCACCTTACTGGTGACACCCAGAGGGACACCAGGACTCTAAACCTGCCTGGTGACACCCACAGGGACACCAGGATCCCTCACCTGCCTGGTGACATCCACAGGAACACCAGAACTCCAAACCTGCCTGGTGACATCCACAGAACTCCAGGATATCTCACCTGCCTGGTAACATCCACAGGGACACCAGGATCCCTCACCTGCCTGGTGACATCCACAGGGACACCAGGATCCCTCACCTGCCTGGTGACATCCACAGGGACACCAGGATCCCTCACCTGCCTGGTGACATCCACAGGGACACCAGGATATCTCACCTGCCTGGTGACACCAGGATCCCTCACCTGACTGGTGACACCCTCGGAACTCCAGGATATCTCATCTGCCTGGTGACATCCACAGGAACTCCAGGATATCTCACCTGCCTGGTGACACCTACAGGGACCTCAGAACTCCAAACCTGCCTGGTGACATCCACAGGGACCCCAGAGCTCCAAACCTGCCTGGTGACATCTCTCCAAGTTTCTGAGGGTTGCTACACAAAACTGGGAAAACATTTAGGTCCTCCAGGATGACCCAGCTGTCAATGCAGGTTTCAGGCAATGGTTTTAAAGCCCAGTCCCTATGCTGGATCCTCAGTAAAAATGACATTTCCCTGGGTTCAATGGATACAACCAGGCAGCCACAAGTCCAGAGCTGGCAGAGAGCAGCACCTGCTCATCCCATGTGACTGTAGGGATGCAATGGGTTTCAGCTCAGGTGAACTCACAGTCTCACAGTCAGGCAGCTGCAAGAAGTGCTGTAATTCATGTATTTTTAAGAGTACCACCCAGGCACAACTGCAATCATGTTTATATGAAACAGAAATTAGGAAGAACCTGGGTGAATCTGCACTCCTGACTGGTTTGAAGCTTCAAGAGTTTTTTGTTTTTTCAGCTTGGGAAGGAGAAGAAGCTCACAGGAAATGTATTCTACGTGTTTACTGATCTAAAGACAAAACAAACTTCAAATTCCATCATTTAATTTGCACAAAGACTTTCCAGAACCCGGCTACATTTAAAAAATGGGACACAATTTCACCCCTCTTTCTAAGGCTGAGAACTGCAGGTTATTTGAAACATCTACAGAAACTTTGTTACTGTAGCAAAATGGATGGTTTCTAAATAAACACATCCTGTGACAGTCTGGGAATATCAGTGCACAATGAATCTGGAAACTCACCTAGTGAACAGCATGTGCTCTCACTCTGCACCAAAAAAAAATCTATACAGCAAACAAAGATTAGTGAATATACACTCAATTTCAGCTTTGATCATTGGGCAAACTGAACTCATATTTATTTGTTTGCACACTGATTTAATGCTAACAGAAAGTAGTGTAACAGATAAAGAATGAAATTGCCACTAGTTGGAAACCCACAAAAGCTACTCCAGAAGTGACTCTGTTTAGGACTGTTTAGGCCAAACCTCAATAAAGAATTAAGCAGAGATTTCGAGGCTTTTTAGACAAAACCACAGAATTCAGAATTTAATTTCCAGACTCACCTTTGCTTCCAGGACCCTCTTCCGAGCTTTGAGCTCTGCCACAGCTCTGTCTATGTCCACCTGGGGAGCTTTCTCTTCCTTCAGCTTCCTTACAAGCTCTCCCTAGAAGGAGAAAAAGAACAATATAGATTCATTCTTTGAATGCCACAGATGAGACCCCTCCTTCTTCCAGCTCCCCTGGCATCCCAAAAAGAGAATTTTGTGCAGCCTGCACAAAGGTGTCCAGAGGCTCCAAGTGAGAAACACACTTTTAGCAGAGTAACCCAAATTTAACCACCCCACAGAACTGTTAAATCACACACCTGCTATTAGATCTCCGTGTGTATATTCCTCTGTGTACAGCAGATTTCCACAAATTCCTGGTTTCTGTCTTTGAGGATGCCCTAAGTGGATTCTCAAATGGTGAGCACAGGCTTTGTGCTCTCCATCTCCTTCTCTTCCTTCCACCCCTTCCCTTTCTTCAAAGCTTTTGACCGTTTCAGACTTATTTTCCTCTGTTCTACCTTATCAAAACTGGCCAATAAGGACACAAATTTTCACAAGAATGTCTCAGAAAAGACAGATATTTGCAGCTCAATGTCTAAGCAAAGAAAACATTGCATTTTGTGTAAAAATCGTTATTATTTTTAAAACCTGTTCAGTAACTTTGAGATAGAATAAAGTCAACAAAAAATAAAAATACCCTTAAAAAAAAAACCAAGCCCAAAGCCTAAATATTTCAGAGCAGCAAAATCCTGCAGTGGGCTTACAGGAGGTCTTGACCTGAATCAAACAACCACCTTGTCACAATTCCCCAAAGGTCTCCTTGCACTATGGGGATGATTCTCCCCTTTCAATCCAGGGAAGTGCTCAACCCCTACACCTCAAATAGGGTTATTTTCTGAATATGATCCTCAGCTGTCGTGCCCAGCTTTCTTCTGGAGATAAATTAACCAAAATCTTCCTTTCAGTCCACTCTTCTTCACCAAAACCAAGACCTATCTTGAATTACTGAGCAGGACAAAGGTGCTGGAGGAAAAAGCACAGAGATGTCAAAGCCACCCCAACTGGGATGTTCTAAAAATGGGATGCTCCAGGTTCAGCATTTTCCTTGCACCTTGCACATCTTGAGCAAAAAAGGGGGGGAAAAAAAAGGAAAAAGCCCCCACAATCCACAGAGATCACAGCATTTCCACAATACCAACTTTTTCCTAAATTCTGAACTTCTCTGACATTAATATTGCAGGTAACTGAGAAAGGAAAGTGAAGAGAATACACAGATTTCCATTCTTTAATCAGATTAGAAAAGATAAAAGACCTTCAGAGACTGAGGGGTTCAAAGGCTCATTTTATTAATAAAAGGAAGTCTCCAAGGACTGCATTAAAACACACTCAAGCAGAAGAAGGAAAAACAAGAATCCTGTCAGGTTTAACCCTATCAGCTACAAGAACAGAACAAATCTGTTTCCTTCCTGTTAAGTACTTCTAGCAAAACGTGAAAGTTTCACTCTGGGGCTGAGGACTGCAACTTCCATTCCCGGGTAACGTGGCAGAGGGAGGGATCTGATCTGGTGTTTTTTTCTTTTAAAGTAGTAAGTTCAAATTGCCTTTGTTGAGCCAGGGGGGTCGGCAGTGGAAAAACATCAAGGCAGCAGCTCCTGCTGACTCAACAGAGCCCTCACCCTGCTCACTGCTGAGCATCCAAAAGCAGCACACAGCAACTCTTTGTCTTGACCTATAAGTAAGAGTGCTCAGACATACGCAAGGAGAAGGGAAAAAAAAAGAGACCAAACACAACCGAAGCAAATAATTACCCTGCTGACAGGACTCAATCTAATTAAAGCCCCGATCTCCAGCCCTGCCCAAGAGGAGGAGTGCACAGCAGCACTCGATGTGGCAAATTTTGCTGCAGCTTTGTCCCACAGAGCAGCAAAGCAGGGAGGGATCCACCCCTGGATCACGGCAGCTTATTGCATCAGGCACTGCTGCAGGAAGATAGGCTGCTCCCTCTCCATAGGCTCAGTCCCTTAGGTTTAATTAAACCACTTCTCCCGGAGCTGCCAGACACAGCCCCCTGCATCCAGAGGCATCAACCACCCTGATCTTTGTTATCCTCTCCCTCTCCTCCTGTGCAAATATCTCCGGGAATTACTACAGCCAGCTGTACAACACAATATGTGTGGCCCCAGATGGACAATTTTTTTTTCCTTGGTGCCCCACACCCCACGTTCAACCCCTGAAAAGAAGGGGTGAGTTGGTACTCACAGGCAAATGACAGCACCCAGGATTTTAAACTAAATAAATTGGCTGGTTCTAGAGATCATCGCTTTATTTACAAGCAGCTCTCTTGCCAAGGCATTATGCTGTACAGTGATTCATAATAAAAACTCACTGAAGTGCTGGCATAATTAGAGGGCCATAAATCCACTCATTTAATGGGGAAACGCACACACAAATCTGCAAAAACAAGGGACACACGCATAGCTGAGGAGAATAATATGGATTCAGCCACTTAAAGGAGGCACATGGGGGACACACGGGCACAGGTCTGGCAGGTGGAAAAGGGAGGAAAAGGAACTCCACAAAATCCATTAGCATACACAGCCAAGAGTGAAAGGATTTATTTGGGAATCGAAAAGACAACCAAATCCTTTTCAGGTAAGAAGGACGATAAAGGTAAAAGGAGGGAGGTGGGGAGAGAACGCGATGCAGCCCCCGCTAAAAGGACACATCACCCACCTCGATAAATCAGCATGATGAAATGGAAAATACGCAGAGGGAACTACCGTACATCCCTTACTGCACCAGGCAAATATGCAACTCCAGAGAACGTCATTTACCTCCGAAAAAAACCCGGCAAAAACTCAGCTCTAAGGGGACATCACCGCGTGACCCCAAAGGGACGAGGGGACCTGCGGGGGCTGCTTTACACGGGAGACGGGCGGAGGGGCCCCGAGACAGGGCACAGGCAGCGCCACCCGGGGACACGAGGGGACACCCAGCTGCCACCAGCTCCGGCACCGTGGGGAGGAGGGCACGGAGCCACGGGGAGAAACCCACCCGCGACACCGCGGAGCGGCGAGCCGGGGA
>JAHLSL010000022.1:3222300-3235119 GCA_025920805.1 Petroica traversi
GCTGTTTTGCTTTGAGCTGATCCACAGTCGTCCCTCACTGCCCAGGGGCTGCCCAGGGTGGGTTTAGCGCCACGGGCAGGAGGCCAAGCCCTGCTCTCCCCAGTGTGGGGGGTCTCCCCTGGGAGCCAGGCCAAGCCCACGTCGGGCAGAGGAGCCGTGACGAGCACGGAGAACTCCCCATCATGCAAAAGAATCCAAACACTGGTTACATAAAACCGAATTTAAGGCAAATCTAGAAATAATAATAATAAAATATACATTTCCCTCACGCGCTTTCCCCACTGCCCTCCTCCTTCTCCTCACCCTCTCCCCTTCTCCCACTCCCAGAGCATCGGCACTGATGCAATCTTGGCGTAATTGGAGTATTCCAGCTGCTATTTTGTACCTGTCTGTTTATTTGAGAGACAGCCTCAACCTCCTAATGAGTGCGTCTGAATATTTATCTGCTGCTCCTGAATGGTGCGTTTGTGTTCCAAATGCTTAACTGTTATTTTTATTTAGCTGCAAATTGCTGTTTTTATTTCGCTGGCGTACCTGCTTGGAAATTGCTCTAGCATGAGGTTAATGCCGAGCTGTTTTCTATTTCTGAAATTCTTTTTTTAATTAATCTTGTGCTGATAAAAGCATAAGGACTGGCTCTGCAGTCCTCTTTCTAGCTTGTCATGGAGCTAAGAAGTGAAGATTGTGGAATCAGCCTCAGAAGGAACTGGCTCTTGAGGAGGAATGAGGAATCCCAGCCAGCTGGGATGGTAGAAGAAAAATGGGCCAAACTCTGGAAGATGGGAAACCCCAATGATCAGGAGCAGCTCTGTTCTCCCATGCTACACTTGAATGTACCTGTACCGAGTAGCAACAGTTCTCCAAAATCTCTTTTTCCCATCCTCCTAGAAGGTTTCTTCCCCTCCTCAGTGGCAGAGGCTTGGTCCCCAGAGCAGCACACCGCAGGATGGAGATGATAAAATCCTGTCTTGCACATGGTGCTGACCCCAGCACCACCTTTCCTTGGAAATAAAACAAGGGACTACTTCCCAGCACTTTTACCAGCTGGAATATGAAAACCTCAACACAAGGGCCAAAAAGGCCTCCTCCCTGCCCATTGCCAACTAATGGGTGCAGCTCTTCACACAAAGGACTTTAAGAAGCATCTGATTAAAAGAACCTATGGAGCAAGATGTGTCCTTGTCAATAAATCCTTCCAGATGCATTTGACTGCTCATGCTCTGGGCTAGCACAAGGTTTGGGCTGCACAGTTGACTTGAACTTTTAGTGTTGGTTTGTTTTTTTTTTAGATACAGGAACGAAGCAATAGAAGAAGAATAAAAGGGGAGATAAAGGAGGGTGAACACATTTTTGGAGCAAGGTTAGAGGCAGATGAGTGGGGAGAACACAAGGAAACCCCAACTGCCCCTTTTATGATGGTGCTGCTGAAGATGGAGAGTGTGATTTGCAGTCCTTGGATCCAAGGTGCTCTGCTGGATCCTTGCTAGGTTGAGCAGCATGGCAGGAAAATCAGGCAGGGTTTTGCACCAAGCCATAGCTGACATGAGAGAGAGACCGTGAGCAAAGTGGCCCCCCAGAACTGGGCCACATCTGGGGCTGGTTGGACCCCACCTCCAAGCTGATTTCAGTGGGAAGAACTAAATATTTCTGGGAATGACCAAGAAACTAATACAAGACCTAAAAAAAAAAAAAAAAAGAAAAGAAAAAAAATAAAAACAAAAACCCCAAACAAAACCAAACCCAAACATCCGTGTGGAGCTGTGTGGAAGGGTTTTGTGCATCCTCTGCCAATGGAGGGTCTGTGGGCACAAACCACAGTGTGCCTGTGCCAGTTTCCCCACGCTCTTGGGTCCTGGAGTGCTGCCAGACTGCTCTGACCCACTCCAGCAGAGATTATCTCTGTGTCTGGTGCTGCTTTGCCAAGGGGACCCTCGGGTGGCTGAACCACCAGTGCTCCTGGGCACACCACTGCCCCTGGCTGACGCCTCACAACTGCCCAGGGCCCAGCTTTCCCTCTCCTTTTAAATCTGATTTCAGCTCTGCACCTCTTTGCACCTGATGAGCATCCAGGTTTGAACGTGTCCATGTTCTCTGCTCTGTACCCCTCCAAAGGATCCCAAGGGGCAGGATGGGATCTAGGAAGTGAATTACTCCAGCCCTTCAGGGGTGGCCTTTGAAAAGCCTTATTTCCTTCCCTGGGTATGAAACGGGGCGCTGTCACCCCCAGAGTAAAGGGGAGCTCCCAGCACAACGGGGGAGATTTACTGCTCAATGGTATTTGCAGGAAGATCCAAAGGAAGGCGGGGTTCAGGCCTCCCTCCCCCCCTTTCAGCTTGCAAACTTCTGGGTGCAGAAACAGAGAGGCATCAGCACCCGTGAAAGATTTGGGGGTGTTAAAGACATTGAGAAGGAAGAGAAGAAACCTGGCTGTGTCCCCCCGGCTCTCATGGGGACCGGCAGCAGTGGGGGAGCAACGAGACCACAAAATGGGAGGCAGGAGGGAGCCTGCGGTGGATGTGAAGGGATGGAGCGGAGGGGAGAGCCCCGCTCTTGCCACGGGGGATTTTTTTTAATGGAGGGAAAGGAGCAGAAACCTTCGCGGAGGCAAAAGGAGAGGGAAAGGTGCAGGAAGGGGAGGGGGAGAGAGTCCATGGCTGCTGGGATCGGCGCGGCTCCTCAGCTCGCAAACACATTCACGCTCCACCGCATTCACGTCTCGCCGCATTTTCCTGGCAGACGCTGCATTCCCGCTAGCAGAAACCCCTCGGAACCCCCCAAACCCGAGGCGATTCCCCCGCATGCAGAGGGACGGGGGTGTCTGGGCTGCGTTCCGGGGTTCCCCCGGCCGGGGCAGGGAGGGGAGCGGGTCCCGGTGCCGCTAGATGGCAGGCGGCCCCGCTCCGCTCCCCATCCCGCTCCCCATCCCGATCCCCGTCCCGATCCCGCTCCCGATCCCCATCCCCATCCCGATCCCCATCCCGATCCCTGTCCCAATCCCGCTCCCGCTCCCGCTCCCGATCCCGCTCCCGATCTCCATCCCCATCCCCATCCCCATCCCCATCCCCATCCCCATCCCTGTCCCGCTCCCGCTCCCTCTCCCGGTCCCGGCGCGGGCCCCCCCGGCTCCCGGGCATCCCCGCTGCGCTCGGCGAGCAGCGCCCGGGCCAGGCTTTCCGTGCCGGCATCCCTTGGAAAAACGAGGGGCACCCCAGCCCGAGCCAAAGGCTCTTTCGCAATGCGGGGACGGTCCCCGCAGGCTCCGACGCCTTCCCGAGACAAAATCCTGCCTTTCCCTTCCCTCCCGCCCGCGCTTTTGGTTTCCTCTGTTTTTCTTTCCTGTTTTATTTTCCCCTATGCCTCTCCAAAGGGCTGCCTGCTTTTGCCCAGCTCGTTTCAAGCGTCACGGTTGCAAAATCAGACAGATGCACCCTCGGAACGCAGGCTGAGCTGCAGCAATGGGCACACAAGGTCCAAGCCGATTTCCCAGCACTGGGGGATTTTTAGGGTGGCAGTAAACTAAGCAGGGCCTGAGGCAGTCTAATAAATAGCTTCACCTGGCTTTCCTCTATAGGGCTGCATTTTCTCAGCCTTTGAAACAGTGTGGCTGGAGGGCACAGCCCCCTCAAGGAAAATGGTGAGAGAAATGCCTGGCCCTCACCCAAACCCATGGCACAGAGCACACAGATATCCACAGGACAAATCCCTAAACCCTGCTGTCATCTCTGGGGGTCAAGCTGGCTGCAACAACCACCTCTGCTCCTTCTATGAACCATTCCAAGGGAGCTGCTGCTGTGCCCCTGGGCTACCTGCAGAGAGGGATGTTCTGGGGGTCCATCTGCATGTGGAGTTTCCATGTGCTTTACTGTCATCACCCCCTTCTGGATCCAAAGAATTGGACTATTCGGTGTGTGTGTGTGTGGGAGACACTCTGGATGTTACTGAAACTCACCCTCTCCTGGGACAGGGCTTTTTTTAGACTGAAATAGGAAGCACAAACCTCACCCTGAGCTTCCTCTAGGGTTTGGTTCTTCCTAGAGGTTTCTCCTTACTGGAAATTTCTTTTTTGCACCTCTGGCCTGGATCCAGCCAAATGCTTAAGCACAGGCTCAGCTTCAAACCTGCATTCCCACAGTGTCCTCTTGGATGGGTCGGATTGCCCTGATGTGTACAGCTCAGCCCATCCTCATCCTCTCTGCTCTTCTCACCAGGGGATGGTCAAGTTCTGCTTAAGTTTCCAGTAGTGACAGTGAATATTTGATACTGGCTGAAGTGGCCAAGCAAAATCACAGCTGCTGTCACCGGCAGGGACTCAAAAATTTGCCTCCACATCAATGACAAGCCACAACACCCATTCTCTAGAGACTGGGAACTCCAAAAAAGTCTGATCCATTTGGTCACACCCTCCCAACAGCTTGGACCCTGATGATCTCCCAGGTTTGGCTATGTAAGAGCTCTGGTGGAAATTCATTATGATTTCTCCACCCTTCCCAGGCCATGAATTTAAATTCCTCAAACTCTAATGCAAGGAATTGAAGTACATATTGATTAAGGGCCTTTTATGGATGTCTTGCAGAGCATATTAAAAATTATTTAAAACTTGCATTCCAGTATTAACGACTCTTGTCTTTGGCACTTTGCAGCAATTCAGTCTTGACTTTTAATTGAATATCTTTAGTTAAGACAAATTCTTACAGTCAGAGAAGTGCTCCTTCAGGTATGTGCCATGCAGGGGCTTTCAACCTGAAGATTCCCAAGTGGCTGTGACACTCTGGAGAGGAGTCTCTGTCCTTCAGGTGGGTGGACTGCCAGCACCTTGGAGGAGACAGCACTTAATTTAATATTTGCTGGCTCTATGATGGCTGACAAAGGAGCCAGGAGTCCGCATTGTGGTTTGGTGCAGAAAACCAAGATCTTGCATGTTATAGAGCCTTGTTTCAGTGTTATCTTCCTGCTCCATGCCTGGAGCCTTCAACGTGACAGGGAAAGGGGCTTTGTCTTTGCATTCCCTTTCCCTCCAAGGAGAAACAAGCCCTCAATAAATGCACCTCTGAATGTGCCTCCTCTGAAAGGAAATCAATTTTTTCCATCCAATCTCTGGTGGGACAGGATGTTAAACAGCAATCAGTGCCCTCCCACCCCTGCACGGGCCTGGAGCCAGGGGATCTCCAAATCCACAGGGATTTCCAGGTCACATCAGCACAGGATAGGAGAGTCCCCCTGTGCATCAGAGGGGATTTTTGAGCATGACAGCAAGGACTCAGTGCTGGCCACAACCTGCTGTGACTCTGGTTTAAAGGTTTTCTCCCTCCATCCGCTGACTGCACGCTAAATGATTGTTTGACTTTTTTATGACTGCGAGTAAAACATGAACCAGCTGGGACCCCAAGTGCTTCTCTCCACCATGAGTGGCTTTCCTATGAGCCTCATCAAAGCCACCCGTCACCAGACACTACCCCAGGGACTGAGCTGTCCATTCAGCCCGTCACATGTGCAGGACAGCTGTGCTTCTTATGCATGGGGGAGTTGGGACTGGATGATCTTTATGGTCCCTCCCCACCCAAACCACCCTGGGACTCTGTGGTTTAGTTCCTGAGAGGAGTCACAACCACCAGTGCCACTCAGGTGGTGAATAACCATCATCCCACGGAAGGATACAAAGAAAAAATATTTTGCCAGATGCTGCAGTTTTTCACCTAAATATTCATTTTGTCCCTTTTCTGTTTTTAGTTTCTTGGTGCCTTCCTTGTCCCACCCATCCTGAAGAGAGAGAAATAAGCAAAGCTTCAGCCCCATATCCATAGAAGGCCCATGCCTCCTTTCCTCCCAGGTGATAAAAATGCTGCTCCATAACTGGCTGTGCCATTGTGGTGTTTTACAGGGTGATGGAGTCTGCCTGTGTTGCCAAGGATTTTTATTGCTCTTGTTGCTGATTTTTCCTTCTGAGTCACACAGTTATGGGCTTGATTCTCTGGGTCAAGTGCTTGGCTGGAAACCATGGGGTTCATCAGACTGCAAGCAAAGCAAATGTTTGCTCCTGTGATGTCCAGGAGTTAAAAATCAAGAGCTAAACCTTCAAAACCCAAGCTGAGACATCCTCCAGGCCCAATATCTGCATATTGGCCTAATTTTTCCAGATTTTTTACCAACAGTAAGAGCTGTAAACTCCAAGGGTAGGCAGGAGTGCACCATCTATGCCTTGACTATCTCAAGGAGTGTGTGTGGTGCTGGAGCTGTAACTGTGAAGAGGACCTTGCCAAAGACCACCCAGACTTTCCAAACTGAGGCATTTTGTGCACATGGAGAGACCTGAACGTCGCCCTCGTGAAAGATTCCATCAAATAACCAACACATCCTTCTCCTCCCCAGCCTCCAGCACCCACAGATGACAATGGCGATACCAAAGCACTTCCAGCAAGCAGTGAGTTATGATTAAAATTATAGTTGTTTATAATAAATGGAGCATTCAGATGGAAAAGTCCAGTTAACTCTCCTAATTGTGTGACACCCTCCCCTCCCTGTTGTAGCACAGCACTGTACATCATCTTCCAAAATCATGATGAAGTGACTTTGGTTTTGCTTTGAGGCAGGAGTTTTGTTCAAGCAGAAAGCAAGACTCTGGCCTCTTCCCACACTCCTTTCATTTTTTGGTTGATTGGTTTTTTGTTGTTCTTTTTTTATTATTATTTTTATTTCAGTGCAAGGCTGGAGTTGCTCTTCTACGCACAAAATGAGGATGCTGGTGGAAACCTTTGCAGAGATGGTTCATTTTTTATCCAAGAGACCAAGATCTCAAAAACCCAAGCCAAGATGCTTCTTTCCTTATCCCTCAAGGACACAGCAGCAGGAGGGGGTAGCTGGGATAGAAATAACCTGCAGGTGAAGGATCCACTTGGAACTTGGAGGATGCCAGAGCTAAAGCTGAAGAAAACCCACACAAACACCATATGATGCTTTCATCCTGGAGATTCTGAGGGTTTTTTTTCAAACTCTGAAGTGTTTCATGAGTGGACACACAGCTGCACTGCTGCAATATGAGGCTTCTTCAAAACTGAGACCTACACACAGAAGGATCTCACCTTCCCAATGACCCCTGTGAAAATACTCAACCCAGACACTCCTCACCACTTAGGGAAACTCAGAAGGCAGAAGTGAAGTGTTGTAACTTGAACTCATCTCTAATTATCTGGAATTTGTTCACGCTAAATCAAACAGAGTGAAATGTCCTACAAGTGTAGTCTATAATTCATGACTCTGTTGATTTCTCTCCTAGGCTACAGTGACATCAGTAAATAACAAAAGACTGTATCCTGTCAAGAAAATCAAGGGGGAGATATCTGAGGAACTGGGCAAATGCTCTCCAAGGGACATGAAAACTGCAGCAGCCTGCCATCACCCTGTGAGAAAAATAGAGTGAAAGCACATGAGATTTAACTCATTAAAAATGTGGGTTTAATGCAGATTTGTGTTTATATATTGTAGCATCTGGAGTTTCCAATGAGTGTGACCACATCCTCCTTGGATTCAGCAAGCCTTTAAGAGTGAACCACAAAGGAAGCACAGAAATTACTTATTTAGGGACAAAGAAAAGCTTTTGTTTTCTGTTATTTTACAGAATGCCATTCTGACAGAGCCCTGCTTATTCTGGGACCTGTGTTATGGAAGCAGATCCCAAAGGACATATCCCAGTCTTCCATCTTTAGGACACATTCCATCCCCTGCCTTTAAGACAAGGTAATAACATTTTCCTAACACAAAAATATTGCATTTTTATACTTCTATAGCATCTGAACAATGTGGCAAAAAAGGAGACCAGACATCACCTGCTTTTTTTTTTTCTCTTCAAGCTAGTGACAGACCATATCTGGCCATCCTTGATTTTCCATGTCTCAGCCTCCAGCAGCACCTGTCAGCAGCCCATCTGTTGGAGAGAAAACCCATTTGGCTCTGCTCTGTAGTTATTTAAGGAGAGGGATGACAAATGCTTACATCATTCAGGAGCCTGAGTCCTGGGGGAAACCATCAGGTTTTGATTCTTAACAAACACCGAACCTGAGCATTGCCTGGTGGGATAGAATGTGTTCCCAGGCTCCCATGGCCATGGTTTTCTCCCACAGCTCCACTTCCCCTATTCCATGTTCAGCAGTGCCCTGTAGGGACAGTGGCCCTCAAAAGTGGCCTTTCCCCTTGGGACAAGGGTGGGGATGAACACCAAGGCTTTGTGCTGGACCAGACGGTCAAGAGGAAGCATCACCAGCAGGATCAGCAGCTTTTTTCCTAGAGAAGGATGAATCAAAGCCAGAGAGCTCCTGGCTCCTGCCCTGGTGTCCAGTCCAGGAAAAGAGAGAACTGGTGGTGGCTGGGCTGGGCCACGAATGTGGGAAGATCTCTGAAGGAGGGAGAGCCTTGAAAGCAGGAAAGTGAAGCTCAGAGGGATGTGCTGAACTCGCTCTAGACTGGGTGGGGCAGAAAACCAAAACATGAATCAGCTCCCG
This sequence comes from Petroica traversi, assembly GCA_025920805.1. Classification (NCBI taxonomy): domain Eukaryota; kingdom Metazoa; phylum Chordata; class Aves; order Passeriformes; family Petroicidae; genus Petroica; species Petroica traversi. The sequence continues at coordinate 3,230,793 of JAHLSL010000022.1, forward strand.
AGCACGGGAAAGAGGCTGGTCTTGGCCATTTGGAGTTGGCTGCCACTGCCTCTCCTCACTGCCAGTCTGTCCAGCACAAGCTGGACAGGATGTGCCTGGCCAAGGGCCTGCTGAAAGGGATGAAATCACTCTGCTGAGGCTGCCTGAAACTTCCCACACCCCTTTCTGGAGTGGGAGAACCATTGATCATTTCTCAGGTGTCTTCCCATCTCCCAGATATCCACCCTCCTGGGAAGGGTAGGGCAGCTGAAGTTGGGTTAGTAAAGGAAAATGGACCATTATACTGATTGTTGCTTTTTTTCCTGAAGGATACAAGAGCAAGAAGGGCTGGAGCAGTGAACCACAGCTGAGGAGAACCAAAACCACCACGGGATTCTATGGCTCTCTCCATGTTCTGTAGGAACCAGGGAGGATGAATCAGGAAGCAGGACAACCTGCTTGATCATGGGACTGTGAGACACCAGAGGGGGATGGACTAGTGCAGAGGTGGCCTGGAGGGACAGAGAGCTGGATCCATGAAAGCCTGGGAGCTTTGCCTGGTTCCCAGTGGGAACCTGGAGAACATCAAGGAACGAGATCTCCCTGCAAGTCCTGTCCTATTTCTCCAGAGGGCCTGACCTGGGTGCTTTGCTCAGACCTACCAGCTCTGCCTCATTTCTCTTTGTGTAGGTGAGTTGAGTTGCTCAGGAGTCCAATATGTGGGATGCTCTTCCAGTGAGTTTCATAGGAAGGAGCCCAGGACAGGGCAGTTCTGACCTGATTATGAGCAGAGAACTTTATTATGGATGTAGGTTACAAGGAGTGGGGAAATTCAGCCATAGGTCAGGAAAGGTTGGGTGAGTATCCAGCAGAAAAGGGCAAACCCAAATAGAATGACAGAGTTATTTTGAGATTGGGAGCACAGAGAGCAGAAAGATAGATAGAAGGCTTGGGGAAGATGAGCCTGGGCCAGCTGCAGAGCATCCCAGCAGGGAGGTCAGAAGAGCAGCAGGGAGATCTTATGGTAGGTAATCTTTCAAACAGTGCAAAATCATTAGAAACAGTAAAACAGTCACTTTGTATCGGGTTAAGGATCTGGTTCTTGTAGCCCTCATGTTTACAACTGGCCCTAAAACTCAAATTACTGCACTGTCTGATGCTGATGGCTTTAGGTGTCTTGAAAACCTCATGTACCTTCTACAGTATAATTGGTCTAAAACATGTTTTCCTGGTTTTTCTGGTGCCAGCACCAGTCAGAGCTCCAAGTTTTGTAACCTGCTTGTTTACATGCTTCAAGCAAGTCAGTGTCAAGCCTCTGGATGTTGTGGTGCTTTTCACCACATTCTTCCTTCAGTCTTTTCCCCCCTGCCTTTTCCACCCCATCCCTGACTGTTCTTTCTGTGCTCCTTGGTTCTGTGTTCAAAGCAGTCACAGAAAAAGTGACAATTAGGAAAGAAAGAACCTTCAGTATCTGCTTTGGCAGGCACAACACATCCCACTGCTGAGCTGCAGTGAGGCAAAGCAGCTGCCTGCCTGGGTCACACGGAGATTTTGCTGCCTTGTGTTCTGGGATCTCCCCAGAGAGCCTGGTGCTCTGCCACGCTGCAGAGGCAGTGAAAACCCAACATTAAAGTCAAGCATTGCACGTTTATAGCAGTTCTGCAAGGAGCAGGGAGTTGGACTTGTTGATCCTTGTTATTTTTCACTTTTAGGGTGCCCAGAGAAGCTGTGGCTGCCCATGGATCTCTGGAAGTGTCAAAGGCCAGGCTGGACAGGGCTTGGAGCACACTGGGATAGTGGAAGGTGTCCCTGCACATGGAATACAAAGAACTTTAAGGTCCTTCCACCCCAAACCATTCAAAGATCCTTCTGGGACCCTCCCAACCTGAATTATTCTATGATTTCAGGATGCTCAACAGCAACTTAGAAAACAATGGTGATTAGAAGCAAGCAAGAATGTTGGAGAAGTTAATATTTGGGAGATCAAGTAACCTGGGGCAGAGTAACAGCCATCAGCCTCGTCCTTCCCACATTATTGAGCTCTACCAAAATGATTTAAAGGTTGCTAAGCAATGTCAGTGTTTTTCCCCCAAACTGAAGGAGCATAATAGAAGAAAATGAGTTCACTGCAGTAAAACTGATCTTATATCAAATCTAAATATATATATGTATATAATCATTGCTACTGATGATTTCTGTTCCTTATAGCATTCCAGCCAGGTGAAAATCTAATGAAAGCCAAGATCCTTGTTCCATGTCATTTAAAGTCTTCTGGATCAGCCAAGGTGGACCTGCAACTCCTCTCCAGGTATTATGTGGCTTTGGTTCAGAGTCCAAGGCTGTTGCTAAATGCTGCATGAAGCCCCATTTTCCTTCCTGTTTCAATCCAGGAAAAATGAACTGAAATCTCTACGCCAGATGATAAAAAAGAAAACCTTATCAAAGCACGACTTTATGAAGGGCAAGGCAGACAAAGAGAGTGGGAAGAAAGAGAAGATAATTTCCTAAACCATTAAACGAGTTTCATTTTCCCACACCACAGCTTCTCCTTCCTTTTTATGAGGCAGCAACCAGCTCCTTCCTGTCAACACATCACCTCTGTGTTTTGGGGGTGAACAGGAGAGGGTTCTGGGTCTGAAGATCCCTCTGGAGCTCTCTGCAGGACCCTTCTGTCCCTGCTGGTCACTTCTCTCAACTCCACAGGACACTCTCTGGTGGCTCCACAGCACCACAAGTATAGAGAGGACCTCAAATCAGCATTTTAATTTTCATGTCACGAACGGGAGAATTTCCCAAACAGACTCTGGAAGAGTGATCAAAGAAGTCTGGGAGAGACACAACAAACAGCAGATGCCAGAGGGTAAGAGATGAGGACTTGAAATTGTCCCGTTACATCTCACAGGGGCACAAAAAGGAGGCTGAGGTGCACAGCAGAAAACTCTGAGTAGGACAGGAACCATCAGCACTCACTGGAGGTTTCACCTGCCTCCTCCAGGTGAGGACCAGCAGGACTGGAGACATGGAATAACATGGAGCTGGTGCTGCCAGCTCCCTGCAGCTCATCCATGCAGTTCATCCCTGTAGATTTCTCAGTATTTGTTCTCCTGTTCTGGGAAGAGTTGAGAGCTGCAAGAGGCCCAGCTCACAGGAATGTTTAGAAAAAGGAAAGACCATTGTGTGAACGACTTTGGAATTTCAGGGTTTGTTTTCCTTCTGACACAGAACAAAACACCACCATGTCAAAACCCTCTGCAAGGCAAAACAGAACACAAAAAAACAAAACCAAACCCAACCCAACAAACCAAAAAACATCGAGCAGTGGCATTCAGCTTGGACATGGTCTGTGGAAGCATTTCTCTTCGTTTATTGGGCTTTTCAATCTCAGGATCTACTGTTGTAGCTATTTCAGGAAATTTTTACAAAAATAGGGGGAAAGAAAGAAATAAAGGGGGGGGGGGGGGAAGCCACACCAGAGAAGAGAAGCCTTTCCTGTGTGAGGGTTTGACCCTGCTTTGGTGGGTTTTCTCTGGATCAAAGTGTCTCCCCCCTTTCTACCCTGGCTGGGACAGCTGCACAGGATCCTCCAAGCTTTAAGCAGGAAAACTTGGGAATGGGCACTGCAGCTACCCTGTGTGACACCAGCAGAGCTGTTTGGCACCAGCTTTCCTTGAGCAGAAGGACTCGGGCCAAGCAGTCCAGAAATTTTAGAAAGGTGGGACAATAAGAGTTGGTTCCCAGCAACAAAACTGGGGCAAAGCCGCTGCTCTGGGCGGTGTTTTGGGTCACGCCGAGGGCTCCAAGCCCAGCCTCCCCGCTGGCCCTGGCTCCTGCCTTTCCTCACCCTTTCAGCCCCTGGGCCGGGATGTTTTGTGGGTGGCTGGGTGAGTTTCTCGCCGGGGCAGCCCCGGTGCCGCTGCCTCGGCTGGCGGCAGAGAGCAGCTCGCCACCAGCTCTCTCCTGGCCGCGCCTGGCAGCGCGCCCGGCCGCCTTTCACTGCCGCCTTTTCATTCGCCTTTAATTCACTGCCTTTCCTTTCTTGCTCCTTGCGAGGAACAGAGGGAGAGCTTGTTCCAGCAGACGGGCCCCATCCGCTCCACCCGGCTCCGCTGGAGCGAGGGCTGGAAAAGCGGGATGCGGGCGAAGGGGGGGATCTCCCACCCCTGCGGGGCCCCCGCGCCGCTTCCCAGCAAACCCGGTAAGCGCTCAGCCTAAAAATGCGAGTCTGATCTCATGACACAGGGTGGCCCCGCATTCCTCACCTCTGACATAACCCGCTGGGAGTGTGCTCCGCACAAAAACACAAACAAGATGTCCTGGCGGGCTGGCGGCGGGGCCGGGCGCCTGGCAG
>JAHLSL010000022.1:3246833-3258483 GCA_025920805.1 Petroica traversi
GAAGGAAGGAAGGAAGGAAGGAAGGAAGGAAGGAAGGAAGGAAGGACAAAAACAAGCAGATCCCTTGCCAGTTTATGCCTTTCCCACTGTGGCTGGCACATTTTGTGCTTCCCTCTCTCAGCCTCACTCCCTCCATACCCTACAGACAAAGAGCCCAGTGGTGCAGAACAGAGCAGGCAAAGATCTCTGCGCTGTATCCTCCAAATGCTTTTAGCCTGAACGTGTTTCCTTGCACCCACAGAGGAAAGCAAAGCCGCTCTCAGCCAGCCTGAGAATCCTTCCCCACTTAACTGCATTCACTTCATACCCATTGAATCGCACTGGCTCCTGCTCGGGCTGTTATTTATCCCCGGTTTTACTGCCACATCCACAGGTGCCGAGTGCTCTGTGCTGGGCACTCTGGTGCACACAAATAACTCCAGCCCCTGTGCTGGAGCTTCTCACAGAGGATAACCGGGAGTAACTCGCTGTGGAGCCGACCCAAAGGCTTTTCCCGGGCAGGGAGAGCAGCCCCCGAGCCCCCACTCCATCCCGCTGGCCCGGGGATGTCATCCCAGGGCTGACAGCTCTGGTCCGCTTCCCCCAGCGGCTGCCAAGCCTCTCGCAGAGCGCTCCTCCACAGGAATTTTCTGGAAAACAAATTAAAGGAGGGCTTACATCACGCAGCAGACAGCCCAAGCCGGGCTGCGCCGGCAAACCCTGCCCGGATTTTGGGCTGCGCCACTTCGCTCGCAGCTGCCGCTGGAACGCGCAGCTCCCCATCCGAGCGCGCTGCACAACAAACTGATCCGAGCAGCCCAAAATGCTGCCGGCTCTTCACGAGCTCCCGGAAACCTCCTCTTGCTTCTTGCTATTTTTCCTTTCTTTCCTTTTTTTATTTTTTTTATTTTTTTTCCCTGTGCAAAACCACAGACAAACAAAACTGGGGGGAAGCAAAGGAGACTCCAGTGGGTGTTGCGGCAGCGCAGCCGAGGTCTCGGGAGCCAGGAAATTCCAGTCCCGGCAGCCTGCTGCTCTCGGAGTGCAGGGAGGCCAGGGGTGAGCAGGAGGGGACGGGACATTCCGCCTGCTGGGAAATCATCCCGAGCTGCCGCATGCCCTGGGCACATCCCTGCAGGAATCACTCCGTCCATCAGGTGTGCCCATCCATCAGGAGCTCCCCTGGAAAATCCAGTGTGCCCCAAGCCCTCCCTCCGTTGGATGCTGGTGAATAAAGCAGGGTTGAGTTTCCAGTGCCAGGGGCTCAGCCCAGCTGTGCGACGGCAGCTGGAGCAGCACCAGGATGGGGGTGGGAATGGGAATGAGGGCTCTGGTCTCAAAGGGACCGTGCCAGCCCGAATCTTGGCTGGTGCAAAACCTCCAGCCATCCGTTTTCCCCCGAAAAATCTTTATTCAGGTGAGCTCATCGGTGCTGCCATGGAAAACAAGCGCTGCTGCAAACGAGGAGTCATGAATAATCATGCTGGCTATTTTGGAAAGCTTTTTTATGCTTGCCATAAGAGATCCAAAGAAGATACGCTTTCAAACAGAGGAATTGTCCTTTGAAATGTGAGGTTCAGTCTCCAATCAGAAGATGCTCAGCACCTCAGCCCAGGGCCAGCGAGTCGCTGCCATTCAGGCAGGAACGGAGGCAGCGAGGGGCAGCAGAGGCAGCTCCTGAGCATCCTTCTCCTCTGCCATGGGCTGGATCTGGGGCTGAACCTGCCCTGCCTCAACCCTCCTGCTGCAGAACAGGGACCAGAGCCCTGTGCACGGGCACTGAGGGCTTCACAACCACTAAAAGATGATGAAATTCTATCCCAGGCAGGCTGAGAGAGCTGGGGGTGTTCAGCCTGGAGAAGAGAAGGCTCCTGGAGACCTCAGAACCCCTCCCAGTGCCAAACGGGATACAAGAGAGCTGGAGAGGGACTTTGGAAAAGGGGGGATAACCTTAAGCTGGAGGAAGGCAGATTTAGATTAGATATTAACAAAAAACTCTTTACTAAAAGAGCAGTGAGGTCCTGGCACAGGGTGCCCAGAGAAGCTGTGACTGCCCCATCACTGGAAGAGTTCAAGGCCTATTGGAGGAACCCGGGATTGTGGAAGGTGCCCCTGCCCATGGAAGGGGGGTTGAAATTAGGTGATCTTACAGCCTCCTCCAACCCAAACAATCCTATGATTCCATAACTGCATCTTCTCCAGAGGAAGCTCTCTCAGTTGTTGAAAATGAGGAATGCAAACAGCTTTTGCATAAGAAAACCCTGAATTTCAGCTTCTGCTTGTGCATTAAAATGGCTCCAGTGAGAGGTTTCTTGTTACCTGTTTGCACTCAGGCTGGGTACATAACACCTGTTATTTACAGAGATAATTTCATTCCTTCCCCCCACCCAGGTCCTTCTCTCACTGCCCAGTGCACCCCAACCAGGAATTAAGAATAAAAAAAGCAAAATCTCCACTTTTTCTTTAGTGCAAGCACTCAGTCCAGCTCTCCAGCCTGCCCTGCCCAACTCAGGAAAGCGCAGGAAAAAAAAATGAGAAGAAAGAAAATTAAGAAAATACTTGCTGTGGTTAAGCCTGTAGAAAAATATTTCTTTTGCTACCAATTTTTTAGTATTCTGCTAAACCGGTGAAGGGGTTACCAAAACAGTTACTGGACTATGGGAAATCTCTGGTTTTTGCTGAGAATAGGAGATTTTTGGTGAGCCGCCTCTGGTAGCTTTATGCACTTTTTTTTTTCTGAGGAATATTTTCATATTCTCAATTTCAGTGCCTGATGGCTGCTGCATTGGGCCACATGGTGCACATCGGGTCTAGACAGAGCAGAAATGAGCAGGGCATGTTCTCAGTGTGATCCTCTTTCATTACACCTCCCCTCGAACCCAAACATCTGCCATGGTGCCCAGTGGTTTGAGCCAAACAAGCCACCTTCAGAAAACAAAACCAGACCCAACTGATGTTGGCAAAAAAGGAGTAGAAGCATGGGAGGGGAAGTGAAAGCTGAGAGGAAGTGGGAGGAAGAAAAAAAAAATTGCAAGGAGCAAATAGCTGGAGAATGATCCACAGGAGCAGCAGCCCCTGACTTGTGAATGGCAGAACAAACCCCAGAGAGCAGATAAAATTTGCAGAGAAGATGAAAACAAGATTGGTGGCAAGTGGCCACGGGCAAGGGCTGGTTTTGCAGGCAGGTGCTTCTGGCTGAAGTGGGAACCACTGAAAATTCATTTTGGTGTGGCCATTGGAAAAGGTGAAAGTTTTGGAGCAAGTGATGGGGGTCACACCTAAAGGATGGGTGTAGGGGGGACACATCCTGGAAATCAGTGACTCAGAAGCGAGTGGAATGGTCCTGGTAGACAGTTTGTGGTGTTTGAACTCCCAGCAAAGCCCCAGCCAAGAAGGTTGGAGTAATCCTTGGCTGTGCAGACGGCAAATATGAAGTGGGAGTGCTGAACTGATATTATCTCTGTAAACAGCATTAGTGAGACCATTTCTGAAAAGTTATGTCTAGTCCTGATGTGTCCAAAAAAAGATCTTAAGGAAACAGCAAAGATTCCTGCCAGAGTGATTTTAGGCATCAGGAGCCTACTTTAGAGAGAGAAAAACATATCCAAGGGAAAAGTGAAGGGACTTTACTGCAGGTTATCAGCATCTGCACAGGTATAAATCCTGGAAATGGCATCAAGGAAAGTTCCAATGAGACAGAGTCTGGGAAATTCAGATTAAATCCAAGTGAGAGATCTGAACCAGCTGTGCAGATGTCACGTGTCCCCCAGGAAGCCCAGATGACCTCCCAGCATCCAACAGAGCTAAAGGTTGGCAGGTTTCTCATGCCATCTGCTCATCAAGGTGACCTTTGGCTCAGTGGTTGGCTGACCCCAACTTTGGAGGAGTAGAATGGCTGGGTTTTGGTGCAAAAGCTGGAGGTTATTGCACTGCTATGGCCCAGAGGTGTGGGTGGACCTTTTGGATTGTGATAGGTCATGGTTTTGGGGAGGTTTGGGGAGCAGGATGAATCACAGCACACAAAGTCCCTTCATGTGCTGAACAGAAGGCTGGCACAGGGAGATTTTTCTTAGATTCCTCAGCCAAAAAGGCAGCAACAAAGGTAATGGGGCAGGAGAGCCCTTCTTGTGCTAACTGCTAAAAACCATGGAGGAAAACTGATGGATCAGGAGTTGTTGACGTTGGTGGGGACCTTTCCAAGCGCCTTCAGTGGGGTTTTGGCTGAGGCACCCGTGCTCCTGGATATCAGCAGGCTGATCTCCACAGCAGATGGAATGGCCCCTGGATGTCACTGCTGTGCTGCAGTAGAGCAGCACAGGAGCCTCATTCTATGGGATGTAAAGAAGATGGAGTTGAGGCCTGGAGACAAGGCCTGGATAACTGGAAGCGTTGGCTCAGGCCCTTGGTCTGCCTCCAGCACAGATTGCAAAAGCCTGTGAGCTCTCATCTGACAGATGCTCTGTCGTGGCTCCAGGCCATTTCCTACTGCACGAGTCCATACATCCCAGCCAGGGCTGCTGCCTTCTCCCCAGTTCCTCCTCTTTCCTTCTTCAAAACCCTCCCTTCTCCAAGGGAAAAAAAACCCAAAAGCCCGACCAAACCAAATCCACCTCAAATTGAATTGGTTTCAACATAAAGTTTGAGCCTCATGCTCTGGTGGAAGATGTAGGAAACCAATTCACTGATGTCTCCTTCAGCCCGTGAATTCCAGGATGAGAGATGCTGCAACTCTTAGCAGGTTGGTAACAAGGAAACCTAACAATGACATTTGAACACGTTATTTCTGTCACCAGCCTGCCGGGGGTTTGATTTGATGACATTTAAATATATCATTTTATCAACACTTAGCCTTGGGGCTGGGTTTGATGGAAGGCCTTCAGATGAGGTGCTCCTTCCTGGGAAGGCACAGGGCTGGATTGTTTGGGGTGGAGGAGAGAGAAGAACCCAAATTCCTCCCGTTCCCCCCACAATAATTCTCATGGGGGAAATCCATGTAAGTCAGCACAAGAACTTGTGGGAAGTGCAGACTGTTGGGGTGGAATACAATAGTTTGAATTTAATCTGAGAACAAGGAAGAGCAGGGCAATTGCATCACTCATCTTCCTGCTGGCTGCACTAAAAACCTTCCAGTCAGCTCTGAGATTTCTGCTGAATTCTTGTCCACTGCACTAAAGTAAAACAGCCTTGCTTCAAAATTGACTTTGACTTTGCAAACAAATCTGCAGGAATTCCTTCCCAGCTGACCCCTGTCATTTATTTATGCAGCTCAGTGCAGGATTAGGAAGCCCTGGAGCCCGGGATAGCCTTTTATCCTGAGAAGTGACTGTTCCAGGTGAGAAACAGAGATGGGGCAGGGGAAGATGTGGGATTTCTCTCACCTGACCTCAGTGCAGACATTTCCAGCAGGGCTGGTCACCCCGGGCTCCCTTTGTCAGCAAAACAGACACTTTTAGGGCATGATTCATCTGCCCTATTTTCAACATCTGTCCTGGGTTGGGATAAATTACAACCAGGACTCCAGAGCCTGCACAATCCATGGCCTGAACCAACTGTCCCCAAATATACTGTGCTGGGAGATGTTCCCCTTGTCCAGCTTCCCATGTGGGGACATCTCTGCTCCCTGAGAGACCTGAGAGGGCACAAGGTGCCTGCAAGCCTGCAGGGCTTCTCATTTTTGCTTTATTGCCTGTGACACCTAAAACCTCTGAGATTTGTCACCTAATACCACTTGTGAATTCTCCAAGGTGATAAAGATTCAGCTCAGGATTGACAGAGGGATATTCAGCTGTTTGGGACCATCTTTAGGTCAAGGGGAGGCTGTTGCTTAAGTGCCTTGGCACTTTATTCTGTGCTGAGACCCCAGGAAAAGTTTAGGGGTATGCAGGACACCTTCAGGTTAACTCACAGGTCAGTTTAAAAGAGAGGAAGTGGCATTTCTGAATTATCTTGTGGGAGAATCCATACATAGTTATTTCCCTCTAAACAGGCCACAGATCTAAACTAATCCATGGAAAATTCTGTGGGAATTAATTCATTAATTACAACTTCATCTCAGCCTGGTCTGTGGGTTCTGCTCAGTGGGTACCATTGTTTTTTCAGGCTCAAGTACCTATTGCTCAGGAATCTGAAGTGTGCCCTGGCCCATCTGGGATGGGTTTCCAGTCCTCTCCTCAGGTATATTCTCTGGTCTGCTTGAAGAGGTCCTTGCTTATGACAGGGGGACTGGGCTAGATGGCCTTTAAAGGTCCCTTCCAACCCGAAACTTTCCATGGTTCTGTGGCTTTCTTGCCCTGGTTCTTTGGCTTTCCAGCCACGTGGGATCTCAAACAAAAAAGAGAAACCACACGTACCCACATGCACACTGTTTCTGAGCCTTTCTGCCCTAAATATGGACTTAACCCCCACTGGGCCTTCACCACTGGCAGGAACAGCTGGTGTGTGGTCTGACCTGCACCAGGATACCTTCATCTACTCCTTTTCCTCTCCTGGGGGATCTTCCACAAGCCAGGGCTTTTGCTCCAGCAGTGGGTTCATGGTGCTTCCAGCACCCCTCCTTGTACAGCTCAGGGATTTCTGGAAACCCCACAGTGCATCCCACACCCTGTGCTTGTCCATCCATCTGCTGCTGCCACCTCCCCCTGCTTCCCCAGGAGGGGATGCACCCTGGAGCAGAGACAGGGGCAGGACAGGAGCTTTCCAAAGCCCCAGCAATCCCTCTGAGGCAGAGCTGTAATCACACCGCGGTTATATTGCAGTTGCTATGCAAACCTTCTGCTTTCCAGTGTGCAATTATCACTAAATCATCGGAGTGGAGCTTTCACTACCTAAGTCCTTTGCTTTCCTCGTGGCATCAGCTGTCAGGACTGACCACCTGGAGGAAGGTGCAGCAGTGCCCCAGCTCTGTGGGAATCCAGGTGCTGGAGGAGATAATCCCAGTCGGATCCCGACATGTTGCGCTAACGTGGAGCTACCACGACTCAAAATTCAAATTGCTCTTGCTCAAACCCAGCCTGTTTTTACTACTGCTCAGCATTCAAACTGCTCTTGTTCAAATCCAGCCTGTTTTCCCCCCTCCCAAAGGCAGTCGGTGGGTGCATGTGGCAGCCCCCAGAGGCAGGATTTCATCCTGAGAAGAGGCTGAACGGTGGTCAGTGACCCATGGAAGCTGTGGGATGGCCCACGGAAGGTGGGATTCCCCCAGGGCTGCATTAGCTGTAGGAAAATGCTTCCCCAGAGCAGGCAGGGTCATCCATCAGCTGCTCCCATCTGGGCTCTCCCTGGGGTTTGGCCCCGCAGCCTCCACTGCACTTTAATTGCAACGTCCCCTGCCCTGGGGGCAGGACAGAGGAGATAAATAATTAACTTTGTGGCGGACAAAGATTCCCCTTAACCAAGGCCTCTTAGCTTGAATATTCTCATCCCAGGAAGATTTCAGGTTTGCCAGGGTATAAACCATGCAGGAGGACCTTGGAGCACCCACAGCAACATTCCTGAGCTCCACCTCGTGCCCTGCACGTGTCCCCTCTCCTTCAGCTCGGTGTCTGGCACAGCAATTATTTCTGTGGCACACACTCACACACACACGTTGAGCTGGCACCAAACCCCAGGCTCAGAGCTGAACCAGCTCCAGAGCCATTAACAACCTCTGGAATTGTGCAGCCTCCCTGCTGGCTGCCTTTTTACGATCCCTTTAAATTGTCAGCTAACAAGATGGTGGGGACGTCAGTTTAATGATCATTAGCAAGACCCAATTAGCAGGGAAGCATAATGAATCCTCGAATACAGGCTTGCTAATTTAAATACAGATAATTCATGGCACCGGTTGAGTGCTTAAACAAAGATTTCAGAGGTCTTTCTGCGTGTCAGTAATGTGGGCACAAGCCTGATCGATCTCCATGAATGACAATGCATTGGAGGCTTTGGAGTGATGGTGAGAAATTTAACACAATTTGTCTGCAGCAGCAAAAGCTCCAATAAAGCTCCAGCTAAGAAACAGTCAAACTTCCACAACCATTTATCAGATTATCACACAAGAGGAAGGAGTGAAAAGCAGGAGGGAGAGAGAGAGAGAGAGAAAAAAGGATCTGAGAGCAGCTGCAAAATTTATTATCTTATTGTACCCTGAAACTGTATTTCTTCTTCCTATTGTGCATGTGACTGGGTCGTTTTCCCAGCTAATTCCTGCATCTCAGAAGCACTCAGTATCACAAGGCAATGGGCCTTGGAGTCCAGGCTGTCAGCTGAACTCTGGAAGTTAATGGGCCAGGCAGCTTGCGTTGGCGGGAAGCGTTCCCGGAGAAAACATCTTGATAAAAGAAAAAACATCCAAAGAGTGACAAATGGCCCTGTGAGGCCATGAGAGGGAGCAAAACCAAGGCAGTGGAAAGAAAATAACACTGGGGGGAAAATAGAGGCTCGTGAAAATATACATTTGTGTATACATGTACTCAATAAAAACAGGCAGCCCGGGCAGGAGGGGTGCAGGAGCAGCTGGGGTTTCAGGCAGATTTATCACAGAGTGGGGTTGGGCAGTTTGAAACTTGCAGGAGGAAAAGGAGAGGAGAAGAAGTTGATTTGATGAAATAATTATGAGCGGGCCAGTGTGATGGAGAAGGGGAGAGAAGGGTCCACAGCTGCCAGGCAATTGGAAAGGGTGATCTGATCTTGCAGAGGATGGAGGTTTTCACTCCCGTGTTTCATCTCCTCACATCTCCCTCATGGCCTGAGTGCTGTGAGAGGCTTTGCCCCCACAATCAAAGCTCTCCCAGCTGGGGAGGACAGCTGCTGTGTCAGACACTCCTGCTGCAATCCACGGGCTGGCTTGGGTGAGCTGGAGCTCCTCTGTCTCTGTGCTCAGCCCCAGCTGCTTTCCAGCCCTGCCCTGGATGCCTTGGGCTCCCTCTCCCTGGAGCTGCCCTCTTTGCTGAGGCTGGGCAGGTCCTGAGGGCTCCCCAAATTCCCCCTGGAGAGCACAGGAGGGTGAGGGTGCAGCTCTTGGTGTGTGGAATGGCAGCACTTGGGACAAAATGCCCACAGCCGATGGAGCACCATCAGCATTTGGCTCACAGAGCCCCACCAAGTGCTGAGCTCTTCATCTCCCTTCTCACATCTGCCCCTCAGGGAAAGCCAGGGCTGTCCTTCACTGCTCACACACAGTGAATTATTAACCAAAGAGGCAAGATCCAGAGATTCCTTGGCACAGTTAAATGTTTCCTTGTTCAAACTCAGTCCTGAGAGGCTGGATGGGCACGGCAAGACACAGGACAGAGGACTGTCCCTGCCAGCTGCAGGCTGAGCAGCTTGGCCCTGACATGGAAGAATAATTCAGTCCTTAACTTAAGCAGACAGTGGTTTTGAAAAGCTCCAGAGCATTCAGGACAGGGGGCTGGCAAGCCTGGCCTAGGACTTGCAGAAGACTTGTGCCATTCTGACCAGGTGGGACATCCTGGGCCACCTCAAATGGCACCAGAAAGCCAGGGATGGGTTGTGAACCTCTCTCAGTACATTTGTATCACAGACCTGCAGATAGGTGGCTGGTGAACCACCTCACATCTCCTGACCATCAGAGCACTCGGCAGGGAGGTTAAAAATTAACTTCCCTCAGCAGCTCTGCTGGCCTCAGGCAGACCAAATTCAAGGGCCAGTCCTCAGCAAGGGCCAGTCTTCAGTCTGAGATGTTTAATTAGTAATTGTGAATGCTTCTTAGCTTCATCTGTGCTCGCGTGTCTGAAAGTCACATTTTAGAGCCTTTCAGCTGAAAATGGAAACCTGTGAATCTCATACCCTCACGACTGGAGTTTTGTAAAAACATAAAGGAAAGAAATGAGACCTCCATGAAAATCAAAGGTGAAGTCCCCAGTGTTGTGAACTTCCCACCCCCAGCATGGCAGCCTGAGACTCCAGACAAACCCTGGGGAATGGAATGGTCACTTTGCAGCACCTTACCCAGCCTTGACCCAGAGCTGAGCCCAAAAAGCTCTCCCTTCACCAGTCTTCAAGTTCAAGAAATTCCTTTATTTTCCCCTTCCGGAGAAGGTCACCCTTGCAGAGTTTTCACTGACTTTCTCAGAATCCCAGTGTCATTAAGGTTGGAAAAGACCTCTGAGATCACTGAGTCTGGCTGTGCTGGCGCTTTGTTGGTGCTGTTGGCAGATCAAGGGTTCTCTGGGCTGGATTTGCTTTGTGCAGTAAAGCCTGTAAAAAGTGTTTCCAGGCTTTGGGAGGGTTGGCTGAGCTGTTCCCAGAAGCCAAGGTCTCTCATTTTCTCTGGGGACGTGTGTGTTCTTGCCCACTTGGAAAGCTTTTATTTGGTCAGAGGAGCAGTAAATAAGGTTTTACTGACAACACCAGTCCTGTGAGCAGTGATGGATTGTCACCACAGGAGCGTAACTTCACAGTGAAATAAGCTCCTATTTAGTGAAGAAATGCTCCTAAGAGTGACCATCCACAACTGATCCTGAGCCAGGGGTTATCTCTTTGAAAAGGTTGAGTAAATGACAGAGTTGAACAGAATATTAATTGCCAATACCCTTATATGTACCTGTTTTTAAAAACAATTGAAAACCTAATTAAAATTAAAATCTCTGCTTTTGAGTAGTCATTCAGACTTGTTGGTCTGGAAGCAGAAAGCTGACACTGAAATTTTTTATTCTGGCATGTGATTTATTGATAGAGGTGCTCAAATATGGGAACCGGGACTTTGATCTTCTCGTGATTAATAGTTTTCCCATCTGTAACACAGGGACTTTTCTATCAGCTACTTTATAACTATGTAATAGCTGCAAAATATGAAACGAGTCTGAATAACTATTAAGGAGGTGGAATTTTCCTCTAATCAATTAACTTTTGAAAGCCCTCATCCTCCAGCAGCTCTGTTAGCACTGGTCCACAAATGGGATTGCTCATGCCAAAAAAAAAAAAAAGAACACACAAGTTTTTTTCCACAGGCCTTGATGCTGTGATGGATCTTCCTTTTCAATTAATTTGAAAAAAAAACCCTCCACTTCTGTGTATGTGGTTGGCATCACCAGGACTAAGGACATTCCATCATTTTTCCCCTCTCATGAGCTGTGTTAATAATATCAAGACAAATCTGCTCTTAGGGAAAATTGCCGGGTGCAAGTGAAAGCGAAGCCTTTGATCCATGAACCTTCTGCCCCACAAGAAGAGCTCCCCAAGCTTGCTTAGTCTACTGAAATGGGAGCTGGGATGGGATGCAGCTGCTGCCTGCACATTTATCTCAGGGGAAACATGAAAAATCAGGCAGAGCAGAACTGAGGGCAAATGAGCTGAAAGTGAGTCCATGAGACTGAGTGATCACGAGAAGCTTTCTGACTCCCAGAGCAGAGCTGTCCTGGGACAGCCTCTGGGAAAGAAGGGGCCAAAAAAAACCTCTGCTGATTTAACAGAGGCTCTGAATGGGGAGCAGGAGTGAGGATAAATTCTTGGAAATGCTTTATCTTGCCAGTTCCTCTCCCATCCTCACTGTTTGAGCAGCAACCTTGGCCACTGGATAATGGAAGAGGGAGGAAACCCCAGAGAAATTGAAGAGAGCAAACTGCAGAGGTTCACAAGCACTGCACAAGTCATTGAGAGCCTCTGGGGAGGCTGGGAGGTGTAGGGATGGATGGATGGATGGATGGATGGATGGATGGATGGATGGATGGATGGA
>JAHLSL010000022.1:3258493-3353762 GCA_025920805.1 Petroica traversi
ATGGATGGATGGATGGATGGATGGATGGATGGATGGATGGAAGGATGAGTGGATGGAGGGATGGATGGATGGGTGGCTGGATGAAGGGATGGATGGTTGGATGGAGGGATGGATGGATGGATGGATGGATGGATGGATGGATGGATGAGGGATGGATGGATGGGTGGATGATGGATGGATGGATGGATGAGGGATGGGTGGATGGATGGATGGATGGATGGATGGATGATGGTTGGATGGATGGTTGGATAGATGAGGGATGGATGGATAGATGATGGATGGAAGGATGGATGGATGAGGGATGGGTGGATGGAGGGATGGATGGGGTAGGGGTGACTGTCACTCAGGTGCAACACCCCAAAATGCCATCACCACCCTCCGGCAATGCCCTGTCCCACTGTGACCCCACAGCTCCACGTTTCTGCCCTCCCAAAGCCTCTTCCCCTGAGCCCAGCACTTCTCCTCCGTTTGGAGCGTGGTCCTGCAGCTCTCAGAGCTGAAGGCCCTCACGTCAGCAGCTTCTCTCTGGGAGCTGAGCGTGCCTGTGGAAGCGATCAGAGATGCTCTTTGAAGAGTCGGCAGAATTTTTCCTTACAGATCCCCAGCTGCATTTTCCTGCTAACCTTGCATTCCTGAGGACGCAAAGTGAGACAGGGACGTACGTATGGAGAACATGTTACCCCTGTGACAGGCTGCTCCCCCAGCCAGGAAAATATGTCCTGTGAGTTTCCTCCCTGAAGAAGGCCAAAAATCAAATCAGTTTTTCCCCCGGAGTTTTCCAAACGCTCCCCGGGCTGTTCCTGGCTGCGTAGAAAGCTCACATTTCATCCCGCAGCCCACAAAGGGTCCAGCATGGATATCTATCACCATAACACTGCCATCATCTTCCCTGCTGCAGCTACCATTATTTAATTCTTATTTATAGCCCTCAGCTCGGAGAGGAGCAGCTTGTGTTAGCACACACACAGAGCGACAATAAGTGTCTGCTGACAACCAGCCCCTGGCAAGACTACCACTCCTGTACTTGGGGAAGGAACTGGCATCTTTTTATTATTATTTTAATTATTTATATGGTATTGTTATATGATTACATGATAGCCTTCCTTTTACCAGGGCCTGCAGTGCCCGACACAAGGTGTACAACAGTGGGTAAGGGTGGGTTTGGGGTATTTCTTGTTAAATCTCTGTGTTTGAGCTTGGTGAGGGGTGGAGAAAAGGGAACCAGCCCCAGAAGTAAAACAGGAGGAGGTACAGGAACCCTGGAATATTCCAGATTCATGATTCTGGATAAGCAGATGTAAGCTGGACACCATCTCCTGCTCCCAGCTCCTGCTCTGCCCAAACCAGGAGCCCTCACAAGCCCACAGCCCTTGAAGGTGGTGTTGAGGTGAGGAAGGTGAAGCAAGGCTGGTGCAGTGTCAGGGAGGTTTCCCTGTTCCCTCCTCAGTTCTGATCTGTGCTTGTGACCATTCCCAGAGCACATTCCTGATCCCATTGATGTCAGTCCTATTACTGCCTCTCCAAATACACCCTATCGTTAATTATTGCTCATTAGCAATAGTATTATCATGAACACTATTGTATGAACATATATAATTAATTATTCACTTTCCTAATTAAATACTTAATGGTATTAATGGTTTAAATCAGGCCATCACTTACAGCTCATTCGAAATGATACCAGCACTGAAAGAGATCCTCATCCCCACCAAGGCCTGTCCATTTGCTTCTGGGTTAAAAATTAATACAAATGCTAAATAATTAATAAAAATAATTTAAAGAATTAAATATAAAACAGAATATATTAATTAAAATAATTAAGAAAATAATTGGGTTAAAACCGGTGTGCTTAGACTCACCACAGCATCACCTCATCACTCTGCCTTGATGTGTGAAGTCCTACAAAGTGAAAAAAAACAAAAAGTGAGATAAACAAATATATGAAGAGACAGATGTTGAGGGTGCACAGCTGGATCCACTGCAGCACCTCCAGCCTGTGTGCATCCCATGGGAGAGGGTGTTCCCAGGCTCCTGCACAGACAGGGATTCTTCCACAAGGTTGTGGTGGATAAAGGAATTCACTCCATCCAAGTAGCCTGGAACATGCACTTTTTCCCTCTCACATCTGGGCTGGGCAGAACATCCAAAGCAACCAGCAGCCACCAGAGTGGTGAGATCAAATCCTGCTGCTCCTGTGCAAATCCTCTCCCCAGATTTGATTTTGCAGCTCACAGGGAGTGATGCATTGAGATGCCACCAGGGATCTGTAATTTCCCTGCCAGCTCAATGCAAGAGCTGCAGAACATCTCCAGCATCCTGGATTTGTGCTGGGAGATGAGGAGAGAGACTCCAGGGTACCACAGCAACAGGAGATCTCTGTTTGTTGGCATGCACGATGCCAAATCTGCAACTTAAACCTGAATTAAACCTACTGTAACTAATGTGCAAAGGGGAAGGTACCCAGGAATTTTATCAAACACATCAGGGTTTGGGTTGGAATGGGCCTTAAAGATCATTCTGTTCCAACTCTCTGTCATGTGCAGGGACACCTTCCACTGTCCCAGGGTGCTCCAAGCCTTGGACATTTCCAGGGATAGAAATGGACCTGTGCCGGGGTCTCTTCACATTGTGTGGGACTGAGTTCATTCAGGACAGAATTAAATCATCCAGCTCCTGTTGAAAAGTGAGATTTGAACTCCATGGCCATCCTTGTAGCTCTTCAGAACTGGATTTCCCTGCTGCCAGCATAAACCTGGAGTCACACCATGTAAAGCCTTGAGTGTTGGTGCTGTCTCCTGCCTCCTCGCCTTCCCCAGCTGCTCACTGTTGGTTTCTGTACTCGCTGATCTCTGCAGCAATTCCTGCTCAGTGTTTTTCACTGAAAGGGAATGACCTGCTTGCCACCCTGTGCTGACTGATTTAACTCTGCAGCCTGCACTGACCTCAGCTCCCACGTGCAATAAAATACCTCAATGTCCTTTCCCCTGCAGCCCGTGCTGCTCTGTGAGGTGGCAGCAGGTTTTGGTCATGGAGTGACTGCAAAATAGTTGCAGCTTGGGAACAGCATTCAGCTGAAATTCCTGAAGGGATGTTAAATGCAGGGACAGCACTTCTGGAAGTCCAAGAGCCACAAAGTGAGCCCAGTGCTCAAGGCAATTCCACTGCATGTTTTCCCTGCTCTGCCTCTCTCTTCTCCAAGCTCTTGGTCCTCTGCTCAGTTCCTTGACTTTGGAACCTTTGGTGGACACAGGACCAGAGCTGGACAGGCCATGAACCGACAAGTGAGGCTGTTCTTCACTCTCCACTGGCTCCAGGTGTCCTTTTGTGGAGTACCTCAGCTTGCAGCAGCCCGTTCAATTCCTTTGGAGTCAATTTGACTTGAGGGTGCAGGAAGCAGCCTCAAGGCACCACTGATCTCCTCATTCATGGATCTGTGCTATCTGGGCTGCACAGACCACAGAGTGCTGGAGACTGGGAAATGCAACAAGACAGAGAGTGCCATTGTGAATGGGTTGGTGTCAATTAACTCCAGGAATGCTCTGAATAAATTAAATTATGCTGCAATCTGAAATGAAACTGATTCTTAATTAAAAGATAAGATATTTTTTAATCCTCAGATGATTTAAACAAAAAAAATAGTGAAGTGTGGGAATCACAGTCACCCTTGTCAGGGGCTGAGCAGTTTTAGTGCCATTCAGAGGAACCCCAGAGCTGCCCACTCCTACAGCCCTGCTTTGAGCAGGCTTTGGGCAAGGTGACCCCCAGAGATCTCCTTCAACTCAAATCAAGGGCATGTAGGGATAGCACAAAGGTTAATGACTTTAAACTGAAAGAGGGGAGATTTAGGTCAAATATTAGGAATAAATTCTTCCCAGTGAAGGTTTGAGGCCCTGGCACAGGATGCCAGAGAAGCTGTGGCTGCCCCTGGATCCCTGGAAATGTCCAAGGCCAGACTGGACTGGGCTTGGAGCAGCCTGGGACAGTGGGAGGTGTCCCTGCCCATGGCAGGGAAGTGGAATGAGATGATCTTTAAGGTCCCTTCCAACCCAAGCCATTCTGTGACTCTCCTTTACCCCTCGCATTGTGAACTCAGCTGTTGGATGCTGAAGGATCAGGATCTGGTTTGGAGACCTTGGTGAAGAACAAGTGCAGCAATCAAGTGTGAAGGAGCACAGTGTAATGTGCCAATAAAAACACTGAATATTTCCTTTTTTATTTCTAAGTTTCACTCTGGAGAACTGTGGGTTGATTCCTCTAATCCACCCACTTCTGTGTACTGAGAGGTCCTGGTTCCCAGGACCAGGAGTTTCTGTTTCCACTGAGCACACGGACTTGGAAATCTTCCTTTCATCAGCCCTCAATAAACTCTAGGAAATATGGAGAAAACCCTCATTCCAGTCACTGCAGACAGAAAAAAGGCTCCTGCTTTGTCTAGCTGCTTACCAGGGGATGTGCTACAGCACAAAGGTATAACTTATGGCTAAATAACACTCTGCAAGGAAACATAAATCACCACAAAAAGCCAAGAACGAAAGCCTTATACAAGCACAATCTAGCCCGTGGGAGGTGGTGGGTTTTGAGGCTGGGAGGAATGAAATCTCAGGCCTGATGATTTTGAGGCTGGGAGGAATGAAATCTCAGGCCTGATGGTTTGGTCCCACTATCACCTGAGCAGCTCCTCCTTTATTTCAGCTGTGTGGGTAAGAAATAAGTCTGAATAGTCATTTTGCCTTGACAGTCCCAATGCAGGCTTCCTTTTTGTTGATACAAACTCGGATTTTCCCCCCCCACCACCCATTATTAAAATTATTCTTTTCATTCAGGGCCTGTTACAGGATGTTCTGCTGCAGCACACATTTTAAAACGTTCCCAGAAAGCCAAAAGCACCACCACAATCCATGGCTGGGTCTGATCCTTTGCTTCTGGGGGAAACCTTCAAGACCCTGGGCATCAACAGAGCTGTTCCTGTTTTATGCTGATGCAGAAAAGGGGAGAAGCTGCCTTCCCACTTCATGGCTCATCACCTTGAGTGCCAGCAGATTTTGTTCCCTCAGCAGGATAATTTCAGTTTTTGCGGGATGTTGGACTCGTGCCTCAGCTGAGGTCCTAAAACAGTCTGTGTCCATAAAAACCAGGAGAACAAAGTGCCCCCTCATGTTTTACAAACCTCTCTTTGCCTCTGCTGCTGCAATGAGCTCCATCATATTTCACAGGGCTGAGTTCCATCTCTGAAAACCTGGGGACAGCGATTTTAAGACAACTTCCCCTGTAAACAGCAAACTTTTTATGTTTTTCATAATGGCTGTCCTGTTATAGCTCAAAGCCATAATTATTTCTCGAATTCTTTTCCTCTCGGCTCTATAATCTGTTGCAATAAACAAAATTCAATGAATAAAGAGGCTGTACTCTCTCCTTCACTAAGGATTTTTTTCAGCATTTTTATTTAAAGGCCTATCTTTCCCCAGCTGTAAGGATTTTATGGATGTACTCACAGAGAGAATCAAGATAGCTATGCAAAGTTAAAGCTTTATCAGCTCACATAGAAGTCTTTATTTTCACGCTTCTACTCTGGAAATTGAAAGTCATACCATCTTCTCACAGATACAGTAAAAAAACTCTTTTTCCTTTCTGTGTCAGAAATTCCAAAAGGAAATTTGCAAAGCTGGCCCCAAAAGTCATAAGGAACCTATTTTATATACAGCTCTCTTCCCAAGAATGCTGTAGGTTTAGGGTAATTGCTTGTTCTTGCAGTTTTGTGGGTTAAAATAAACTATCATTGTTGTTTGTTTTTCTTACAGCCCAACGTTTAGGTCTTTGCCTTTCTGATTTTAACTGGAGCTGGGCCTTAGAAAAGGCTGAAGGATTAAGAGTTTAACATAGTTTAATCTCTTCAAATCTTTTAGCAGGAGACTGCGTGGTTTGCAGATGTTTTAGTTTTGGGTTGGGTGTTTTTTGTTTTTTTTTTTTGTTTTGTGGTGTAAGCCTGAGGCTGGAAGATGGAGCTGGGAGCCCAGATCCTGATCTTGCACTGCCACTTATTTCCTGGGTGGTCTGGGAGAAAACACTCTTGGATTTCTTGTCTTGAGGACTGGGTAGGGATGTTCCCCACCCCTCATGAGCATTCCCACCCTGTGGGGCACTGAGCAGAGCAGGTATCAGGGTGGGAGCAGCTTGTGGGGCTGGGGAGCTTGGGGATGGAGTCATGGAGCCACAGAATCATGGAATCAGAGAATCATAGAGTCTTGTAACCATAGAATCCTAAAATCATAGGATCAGAGAATCATGGAGTCATGAAATCACAGAATAATGGAATCATAGAGTTATAGAGTCATGGAATTACAGAATCATAGAGTCATAAATCACAGAATCATAGAATCATGGAGCCAGAGTTCTAGAGTCATTAAATCAGAGCCTCATAGTGTCACAGAGTCGTGGAATCATAGAGTCATGGAATCAGAGAATCATAGAGTCATGGAATAACAGAATAATGGAATCACAGAGTCATAGAGTCATGGAATCACAGAATCGTAGAATCATGGAGTCCTAGAGTAATGGAATCATAGAATAATGGAATCAGAGAAACATGGAGTCATAGAATCATAGCGTTGTAGAATAGTTTGGGCTGGACCCTCAAAGGCCATCTATTCCAGCCCCCCTGCCACAAGCAGGGACATTTCCAATGGGATCAGCTTCTCAGAACCCCATCCAACCAGACCTCGAATATTTGCAGGAATGGGGCATCCACCACCTCTCTGAGGAAGCTGTGGCCTCACCACCCTCACTGTGAAAAATTCCTTCACTTGGAGGCCACTACTCCCTGTCCCATGGGATGTTATACAGTGCTGAGGCCCTGGCACAGGGTGCCCAGAGAAGCTGTGGCTGCCCCTGGATCCTTGGAAGTGTCCAAGACCAGGCTGGACAGGGCTTGGAGCACCTTGGGACAGTGGGAGGTGTCCCTGGCCATGGGTGTGGGACTGAATGATCTTTAATGTCCCTTCTGCCCCAGTCATTCTGTGCTTCTGTGATTTTATAACTCAGATAAATGGCGTGGGTTCACTGGGAGGGTAAACCTGGCACCTCCATCTGGGAAGGAGTTTATTTCTAACTAATAATGGGTTGGAGGATTATAAGACACAGACTCTCCAGAGGGATGGCAGCAGGGCTTGTTTATCATGCCTGACTATTTTCTGCCCTTTTTATTTCAACCTCTGTATCCATAACCAACACCATGGCTCCTGTCCCTACACCCAGCCCAGTGAACACTCCCAATTCCCTGTGCTGGGGATGTTCCCTGGCTGTGCTGGCCCAGGAGGTTCCAGAGATGCAGGCCAAGCCCACGCAATGGCCACAACTAACCCAGCACCTGGCTGAATGAACATTTCCCTATACAGACACACATTTCCTCATTTCCTGCTTCATTTATGAGCATGCCCACTGCCTCAGCATCTGCTTAGTGGAGGATGACTGATCTTAGAAGGGTTATTTAGGAGGCCACTTGTGTGATGGGATTTTTCTCCTGCCTGCATGAGCCATCAGAAACCCCAAGGTAGGGACACACAGAGCTTTGTGTCTCCCAGAGCCTCCCATCCTGCTGCCTGGAGAAATGGCCTCACCCTTGAGCAATTGCAGAAAAACCCTGTGGTTTTTTGCTCTCCCAGGAAAGCTCTAATGGACTGGGGAAAAGCTGAGTGAGGGTATGGAGAGAACAGATAGGTAGGACTAAACTTGACCTTAAATAGAGGGCAGGATTCCTCATCCCTGCACATCAGGGCAGCCTCACAAGAAGGCAGAGGGGACAGTGGTTCAAGCACCCTGTGCATGGTGTGAAGGAAAGAGCTGCACAACCCATCCTCCCCATCCCATGGCAGCTGCGTTCTCTCTCCTCTTCCCACGGCCACAGCATGGGTTGGGCTTGTTACACCCTCAGAGTGAGCAATTTCCAGTCCTCTGCAGATGTACAAATCCCACCAAGCTATCAAAGTGATGGTGATTTATTATTCATAGAATCACTGAATGCTTTGGGGAGTGAAGAGATATTAAAGATCAGGCAGTTTCAACCTTCTGCCATGGGCAGGGACACCTCCCACAGTCCCAGGCTGCTCCAAGCCCTGTCCAGCCTGGCCTTGGACACTGCCAGGGATTCAGGGGCAGCCACAGCTTCTCTGGGCACCCTGTGCCAGATCTCACCACAGTCATTCAGTCTGTCACTGGGCAGTGCCTGCCCTTTGCTAGATGTGGTAGTACCAAAATTATGTCCCTGGCCGACCAGCCCATTGCTCTTGCAGAAGTTTAATCCCCTCTCTGAGCACACCAAACTCAGGTGCACCCCCAGGTGACCTTACAGGTTGTTGTGGCCGTCCCATATTCTGGAGGATGGTCCCTGGCAGTGACACCACCATCCCTGGGGTGTGCTGAGCTGCAGGAGCCAGGGGACTGAGCAAGTCTGGAGAGCCTTGCCAGCCTGTTGTGGTTCCTTCCCTTCCCCCCTGCCTCCCCAAGCATTTATATCCCTCCAGCCCTTCCTACTCTAAGATAATTAAGGGCACAGGAGAAATTAAGCTAATTCTGCTGGGGCTGCTGCATGTCTCTTATCACCAGTTCTGCCTTCCCTCCTTCCCACATATGTGTAATTAAAGCAGGTTTTTCTGCTGCAAGATAAAACACCTCGTTCTTCGAGACCAGTTTCGGTCACAGCAGTGCTTGGCCTAAAACCTTTAGTCCTTCTCATGGAAACTGCTTAAAATTCTCAGCTCTCTGTGGCCTCAGGGTGAATCCCCCTTCCCAGTCAGTCCCCAGGAGGATCCTGCTGTAAAGGGCTGTCCATCTGTAAGGGGTCACTTTGGGTCAGTGACCGACCCTCCCTGCAACCCCTGCCCGGCTGGCATTAAATATCAGCCTGTGCCATTTTTAAATGCTGGCATGGCAGTCGCTGTGGCAACCTTCAAACAGACCCCTGTGCCAAGCCCTGGGGCTGCCACAGCCACCCCGAACCCTGGGGACAGATTTAGTAGAGGCACAAAGCAAAATAGCACCAAAGGGCACAAGGACAGCACTCTGCAAGGGAGGGATGAGCCTCGTGAGATCCCCCATTTCTGTGCTTGAGGTTGAGGGAGAAGGGAAAGGAGGGGAAGGGAAAGCTCTCTGTGTCCTCTGTCTGCAGGAAGCCTGGAAACAAGAGGCAGGGCTGGCAGGGAACAAGGAAATGTCCTGGCCACCAGCAAACAGGGATTATGGCCAGTGCTCTGGAGAGAAAAAAATATTGGGTCACCAGCTGAAAGACCAGGAGGGACCTGGTCAGGGTGAGGGCTTTCTGTAGGTCACAGAACTGCACTTATGAACTCATCCAGCAGGCCCTGCCCCCTGGAAGGGCCCTGAGCATTGATGTCCCCCCTGCAGGGGACACTGACCCATCCAAGAGCTGTGGCTGCACACCCTAAATCATGGAGCCACAGAAAGGGTTGGCTTGGAAGGCACCTTAATGATCATCCAGTTCCAAACCCTCTGCCATGGGGGGTTTAATCCTCTAGATGAGGCTGCTCCAAGCCTCATCCAACCCTGAGCACTTCCAGGGATGGGGCAGTCACAGCTTCTCTGGGCAACCTGTGCCAGGGCCTCACCACCGTCAAAGAGAATTCCTTTTCAACATCTAATCTAAACCTGCCCTCCCTCAGTCTTTCCCCCTTGTCCTGTCCCTCCAACCCTTGTCCCCAGTCCCTCTCCAGCTCTCTTGGAGCCCCTTTAGGCCCTGGAAGGGGCTCTAAGATCTCTTCAGAGCCTTCTCTACTCCAGGTGAGGAATCCCAGCTCTCCCAGCCCAGCTCTGTTCCTACAGCTCCATGTTCCTGTTGTGGACACAACTCTGCAAGTGGAGTCTCACAAGGAGAGAGCAGAGTGGGACAATCCCCTCACTCTGCTCCCTTGCTGGATTTACAAAGATCCAAACAGTGATTTACCGAACCTTGGATCAGTGCCCCTCTCCCTTCCTTCTTACCCCCTTGTCTCAGGTTCAAGGACACAATTCCCACACTTTAAAGGGTTACATGGTGGTAGCTGAGCCATGGTTGCTGCTGTTTCCCAGTGCCAGGTGCTCCTCACAAATGCAAGGTGGCATTTTCACCTCATTTCCCTCATTACAGCTGCAGGGGTCCATTCCTAATCTCTTTAAGGCCCGTGTAAGTCCCAGGATGAAGACCAAAGCTAATGATCATGAAAGGGATTTTTTAGCACCAGGTGCAGTCACCAGTCTCCAGAGAAATAAAGTTTTCAATGATGTCATTGACAGTGAATCCCATACTTGTGCTGAATCACCAATTCCCCCATAAGTCAGCAGTTTTTCTGTGGGGAAAAAAGTGTTTTCCTAAGTGCTTTTTATTGACCTGGCAGTTCAGGTTCAGCAGGAGTGGGTGCCTCTCCCAAAGACTCTGTGTCAGATTAGGCCAGCTCTGAATCTGTTCCTGCAGCTGCTTTTTGTGACCATGCCCCCATCAATATGAGCTGAGCAACAATTGCAGGGAATATTGTGGTTGCCCCTACCAGCAGCTTGAGGCTTTACTACAAGGTGGTTATTGATCCTGGTAGATAACAGCCTTTCCTGTAGAAACCAATAGTATCTCCCACAGCTGATTAGGGTGTAAATTATTGGTGATTATTTTCATAACTTTGGACTTGGCTCTGGTTTGTTGGGGTTTTTTTTGTTGTGTGTTTTTGTTTTTGTTTTTTTTTAGTGGAGAAACAATAGTGGTTTATTTTCATAAGAATCTTCTTAAGATTTATTGATAAGAGTCAGTTTCAGGGCTCATTTTAATGAGACACATCCCCAAAGCCTTTGCTGAATCAAAGCTTCGAGCTCTCCCAGCATTTCCCGCTTTTCCTTTTATTTATTTATTTTTAAATTATTTTTTCCCCCACTTCACCATTTAGTTCCAGGATCCTGAGGGCAGAGATGGCATGATAGGAGTTTCAGCTGTGAGCTGGGGGTGCTGTGATTGCCAGCAGGATGCAGGCTGGTGATAAGGCACAGCTCACCCTGCAAAACAAGAGGAACTCTGCATTCCTCTGCCTCCCATTCATGGATTTCACCACGAGGGCTGTTCTCTGGCCATTCCACAGTGGGTGTGAAAGATTAACATCTGTGATAGCAGAGCCAAACCCCTGGCTGCAGATAATTATGCAGAAGGTATCTCATCCTCCCCGGGGTCACTCTTCTTCCAAGTGTTTTTACTGAACCTGCCAGTTTTTTGGGGAGATAAACTCGCTTGAGCACGTCTCTCCTGAGTTGCAGAGCTGTTAATATTGGATAGAGCTGGCTGCTCACTTTCTCTTCTACCTGTTCTCTTCTGTGCTTCTGACAGTGAAGAGAAATGGTTTGTGCTTCTGAAACTGCAGGGAGGATGTTCCCATTCCTCATAATATGAAAGCACCGGGGCAAAGAGACACTCAGCCATTAAAGCTTGGTTTGGAATGCAAAGATGTGCTCAAAAGAGCATCTTCTGTCTCCAGCATTTGCCAGTTCATTAGGAGATCAAGGGAGTAATGATCATAAAATCCTGGAATGGTTTGGGTTGAATGGGACCTTAAGATCATCTCATTCCACCCTCTGCCATGGGCAGGGACACCTCCCACTGTCCCAGGCTGCTCCAAGCCCTGTCCAGTCTGGCCTTGGGCACTGCCAGGGATCCAGGGGCAGCCACAGCTTCTCTGGGCACCTGTGCCAGGGCCTCCCCACCCTCAGAGGGAAGGAACATCTCATCTAACCTCCCCTCTGCGAGTTCAAAGGCATTGCCCCTTGTCCTGTCCCTTTGTGCTCTTGTCCAAAGCCCCTCTCCAGCTCCCTTGTAGCTTCCTTCAATGATAAAGCCAAATGGCCTCTTCTTTGGGCTTATTCCCTTTCCACAGTCTACAGAGGAAATTCAGAACATGTTCAGCTCCCTCCAGGTGAGGTGAGACTGATCTCACCCAGGATTTCACAGGAGTTCTCTACACCTATATCCAGGCTCCCCTTAGAGCCAGGGGTGAGAAAATAGCAGTCCCTGAGGGCACCTGCTTTAAATGTCAGTTTTGGGATGAAATTAATCATGTTCCAGCAGTTCCCATTGCTCTCCAGTGCTACAAGCAGAGTCTTGAACACCCCAGAGAGAGAAACCCCCCACCAGTGCCTGCTGTGGGCATTGTCCCCTCTCTCAGTGAGGTGCAGCCAGTGCTCATGTGAGGAGCAACAGGAGATGGGGTTAGGCTGGGTAAAAGTAAAGTTATTTTCTTTCCCCCTCACTGTTACTGAAGGAGAAGGAAGGCAGCTCAGATTATCTGCTCTTCTGAGGGTTTCTGGCATTGTCTTTTAACCTCTGTGTTTATGATTTGATCAAATAGGGGAGCAGAAGAGGTTTGGGGATGTGTGGCTCTGCCATCCCAGCTGGTGAGATGAGCAGACTCAAAGCAGAAAATTAGTCCTGCCCCTGCAAAGGGCCCTCTTAAGATGTCTAAGGCTGCATGGATCAATCATTTTGTATTAAGTTGATTTGGCACAGTTTGCTCTGCTGTCCCTTTCCAGAGAAGAACAGCCTTCCTCCAGAGACTGAAAGCCACCAGCATTTTCTAGAAGTGGGCAATGACAAAAGAAAAGTAGAAAAACAGCCATTAAAAAAACCCAAAAGTAACAACCTTTTAAATAGCAAATGAAAGGGACATCATGCACCTTTCGGGGAAGTCAGACAAACCTTGACATGCTCCAGTCAGCGGAGATGAAAATGGAAATGTAGGAAGTGTGGTGTGAAATAGTGAGACCCTCCTGGTTCTGCAGCCCGCGCCCGGAAAGCGCCTTGGCGTGTTTCTGAAGTGCAGATTTAGCTCAGCATCCTGGGAGAGCACATTTCAGTTCCTGCATTTCATTCATTTTTATGCCTTTCTAATGCAGATGCAGCTGAACTATACCATTGATTCATGCACACACCTCTTTTCCATATAGATGATGACTGCATCAAAGAAGCCAGCGCTCTGAAATAGCACACAGTGAAATACCACAGCAATTCTCATTTGGAGTCTATAGTGGGAGAGCAATTTCCAAAAATGAAGGGCAAGGTTCCTAATCCATAGCAGCTTTTTTGCCAGAGAGATGTGGGAGAGAAGAAACAGGATGCATCCTGCATGAATCATCGCTGTAACCACCCTGGATTTATTAGCTGAAATTATGAGGAATAACCAAAAATGATTAAAACCTCAAATGTCTGGTAAAAAGGCGTCGCCTCAAGCACTGGGTGTTGTGAGGTAGATTCCTGTTGATTTCAAAGAATTGAGGGCTAAAAGGTCAAGTTTTCCAGACCAAATAATTCATTGTTTTAAATAATGGGACAACCGTCATCACCACCTATCACAGAGAGGGGTAAACGCATCCCCAGGTGCTGGGAGCCTTGTCCTTCCCCAAAACAGGGTGGCTATAACCAGCCCTTTGCCTTTACACTCACATTGCTATTTGTACAACTGCTGGATCCCACCCCTACCTGAGAGACCCCAAACTCCACGTTCTTTATCACCACCACCAACCTGTAGATTCACCCTAATCAAGGAGTTGAGCCATATCCTTTGCATGGAGAAGGTCCAGGTTTGGGGCCCAGAATTTGGCAGAGCACTGACAGTTTCTCCTCAGGGTTCTTCCTCCAAGTGTTGCTTTGTGAACCCTCCCCTGCCTGCCTGGCCAGAGGGAGAGGGGCACAGGCCACCCCCACACTGGAAGTGGCTCTTCTGCATCCAAAATTATGCTCAGCACAGGGTGTTCTGGGATGGTGCCTTTGGCCTTCCCCCAAAACCATCCCTGAGGTCCCAGAAGCTGGGAACTCTTTGAGCTTGGAGGGTGAGAAGGATCCATGAGATGATCAGTGGGAGGACCAGGACTTCTCTTGCCCCTCAAGCCACATCTCTTGCAGTGCCCTCTCTCCATATTTTACCTATTTACAAAGCTCATTTGTACATTCACATTCTGCTCAGTTGTGTCCTGGCTCCCACGGATTCCAGATCACAATTCCTGCTCTATCCAGTGAGTTCTGTCCTTGGCAGCTCTTGCAGGCTCCTGGAGGGAAGCTGGGGCTGCTGCTTTCCTTTGCTGGTATCTCCCAATATCAGCTGCAGAGCCCCCCCCTCCTCCAGGGCCCTGCTCAAGCTCCCCTTTTCCCTGTTCCAGGACATCTTCACTGTCCATGGACTCCAGGGCCCCTCCTGCCATGGTTCAGCCCCATGAGCTCCCATTGGGATATCAGGGAGTTATCAGGAATTGTGTGTCCCTCCATTTGCCACGTCCTGGCCTGAGTTTCTGCCCACTCTCAGCCTCATTCAAACCTCCAAGGAGGGAGCTTTATGGTCCCAACAGAGACAGCAACACTGCAGTGAGGAATCCTGGAGCACAAGAGTCCAGAGCATCTCCTGAGTGCCAGAAACTGCCCTGAACATGCTGGAAGGAGTTTCACTGGGTGACATCAAGGATACAGATCAAGGACTCACACTGAAGATTGGGGTACACAGCCAGGCTCCTTCTTGGCTCACTTAACAACTGGGTCTTTCCCACCCCCTTCTTTGCCAAGTGCTGATGGAGAAGTGAGGAGGGAAGCAGAGATGAAAATATTCCTCCCAGAAGGGGCTGATTCTCCTTGGACAGCCCTAAGGATCTGGAGATAACAATGCCTGGGCCCTCTTAGAGGGGCCAAGAGAGGCAGGGAAGCTCAGAACTAACCACCAGCCAGGTCATTTCCACTCCACGCTCCCAGAGCTCAAGCAGAGGGAGCAGAAGGGCTGTTTGTTGTTTTTTCCCTTCCCAGCTCAACAGGCACAGTGATGCTTCAGCATCCTGGAAAACACAGCAGAGGTAGGTGGCTCTACCCAGGAGCAAAACAGCCTGAATTGCAGCACTTAAAGGCAGAGACATCCTGTCAACATGAGGGCTTCTGGATAAACCAGCCAAGAGGTGAAAAATCTGCAAGGGATGGGCGTGAATTTGCCAGGCAGAAGAAGGGAGGGCAAGGAAGTCCTGGGAACAAGGACTGGAAATGGCTTTCAGAGACCAGGCAGCTTCTCCATGGTCTGCATGGCTCAGCTCTGGGCTCTGCACCGTGGAAAGCTCTCCCCACATTCAGGGGTGTTCGTCTGGGGAGGCTGGATACCCACTCCTTGCTATTTTTAAAGCTGAATGTTAATATCTTTAATTGCCAGAGCTCCAGGAAGAGAGCCAGAGCTAAAAAGTATCTACTAAGAAACTGCCAAGAAACACTGTTAAACAGGATCTAGGAAAAAAGCCAGGCACAGAAATTTATGATCTTTATCTCTGCAATAATAATTTCTCAGTGGTCAACCGAGGAGCAGAACAAAGGTCACTGGTTTTGTATCAGCTGGAGTTTGTGAAATTCTTTGTTTCCTTCACTGTGAGCTCGTTCTGCAGGAGACCCTACAGATGAACACCAAAACCTGACAGTCCACAGTGACCCATTGTCCCCATTCTTTCCCCAGGACCCCAGAACTCTGCAATTCCAAGTCAGAGACCTTCCCAGCACTGGACAAAACCCAGCCTGGATCCTCAGCCAGGGGAGAAGCGTGTTTCCCCTTGTTTATTAAACAAAATATCCATAGGGATGGTCCAGTGAACTTGTGGAACAGTCATGTTGATTCCATCTAAGAATTCTGCATTTGCACAGATGAAAGAACCAACTTCATCTCAGGTTTCCTCCTTTCCAGCATGATGGGGGACCTGTGAAGACCTCTGCAAATAAATTAAAGGAGAAGGGGCTCTTTTAAAATTATTATTTCCTGGTTATATAGTGGAAACAATTCTAGGCAAAATATACACAGTTTGCTTCTTGACATGGCTGCCAAGATTCCCAACTTTACAATGAGGATCAGATTGCAGAACACTTACAAACCAACCCCCACAAAAATTAATTGACTATCCAGGAAACTCTTGGCTTTGGATGTTGTTTATTTTTTAAGGTAAAGTCCTGATCCCAGGGACTGTGGAGAGAAACTTTGAAAATATGATCTCTCAGTGACTCAGAGGGTGGGATTCAGTGCCTACACACAGGAGCCTGGTGCCATCTGAGATGCCCTGGTGTAGCTGAGCCATCCCACAGCGCTGGCACAAGGACACAGAGCTGAGGGAAGACAAGCAGTCCTCAGAAGCAAGAGCTGGAGTCTGGGGCTGGAGAGCCCAGAGCTTCTAACTTGGCTCTGGGAAAGGGTGTTTAGACAGCCAAATCCAGTCCTAACGCACACATATAAAATATATATAATCAAATCAATCAGCCACTCAATCAATCACGGGAGATACTTCCAGATCTTCGGGTTTCATGGCAACTCTGGAGGCAATTTAAGCAGTGTTTCAACACTCAGGACTGTGTTAGAAACACACTATTCCCTTCACTGACACTTCCAAGCATGCTGAAGCACTCAGCTGGCCCAGGCTCCCTGCTCCCACCCTTGCTGCTCACGTCCTCTTCCCCATCCTCTGTTCCTTCTGCAGCTGTACCACAGATTGCAAGAGAAAAAGCAGAGGATTTATTATTTTATTTTTCCCCCGAAGGAGAGGTGTGCAAAATGCACAGGAGGCAAAGACTTTCTACTGGGCAAAGCTGTGATGAGGTTTATGGTGCCCTGAGGGGCAACAGAAGGGGGTGGCACATGAACCACCAGCAGCTCTGGGGCAGCATTACCTCAGAAAGTCAGCGCCCTCACGGAAAAGCAGGATATTTTTAGTTTACCCAGTGTATTTAAATCATCATGGAGTACATTAAAATTATAGTAATTATCCCACCTTCTCATGTGGGATTCTGGGAGGTGATGGATTGGAGGATCGTGTGCTCACTGGAGTCATCTTTGGAGAGGTCCTTCTGCAAAACAGAATTGTTTTGTTTCCCCATTTTACAGCTGCAGCATTCCTGGCCCATTAATGCCTGTCATTTGGATACTGGGATGTGTTCACAAACCACCCTTCCCTCTCCTGCAGCCGCCTCTCAGAGCACCCAGAGCTGACACAACCCCCGTGGCACCGACTCCTTCAAAACAAAAATGCGTTTATGCGCTCCTGGACTTGTGAGCTTCCCTTTGCAGGCAAGGCTGGTGTTTTCTTCGTGGCAGAGTTTAACCTCTGAATCATTCCTGCTTCCCCTCGCATGGCTGCACTGCAGGGAAATGCAGAAAAACCTGCTGGTCCCCCAGTCCCTGCTCTCATCTCGCTGCCCCGCCAGTGCAGGCAGAAGAAGGGGATTTATTTCACAGCAGTTTTGAAAAAGAACTGTGAAAAGAAATGCAACTTTTTTTACAGGAAGGAAAAAAATATATATGAAGTGCATTCTTTCCCAGATCAGAAGCTTAATGTTTCTGATTGCAAAGTAAAGAAAAAAAAATAGGGAGGGATTGCACAGAACAATCTTGACAAAGAAACCATTTCCCTTATAAATTGTCATCAACAGTTTCTGGGTTATCTCCATTTTTAAGCCCTCTGTTGAAGGATGGTGCTTCTGTTTTCAAGATAAGGTCTCTTCTCCTGCTTTTTTTTTCTTTTCCGGAAAGCTGGAATATTTGTCTTAAAAATGGTTCTTGATTCTTCTTGATGGATCAAAGGCAGGGAGAAGTCCCCAGCATCTCTTCTGGTGGGGTTACAAGTTTCTGCCAAGCCTTGAGCTGCTCCCCATCCTAGAGTGGCCTTGGAGGCTCCCCCAGACCAGCAGAACCTTGGGGGTCCCTCCAACCCTCGGGACCTCAGGGTGCCAAACCCCTGTGACAACTCTGGATCCTGTGGGGTGTGAGAAGTCCCCATTTCCCTACTCTGCACGTGGGAGACCTTGCCAGCATCTGGCCATTCCCCTGCCTCACACTCATGTTCCCTGGCCCCTTCCCAGCTCTTCCAGCAGCAAATTCCTGATTATTTACTCTCTCTAAATGCTGCAGAAAAATGCTGCTTCTTCTGAATACTAAGGAAGGAAAAAAAAAAAAAAGAAAAAAGCTCATTCCCTTGCTGGACTGTGTTTGCTCTGTGGTTTGAAGTTCATTTGTGCTGCTGAAAGCTTTTTTGAGCCTTGTAGGTATTTGATCCAAGTGACCTCTGCAGTTTGGGGCACTGATACAGTCCCACACCGAGCTTGTTCTTGCACAGATCTTAAATATCTGTACATCCATCTAGCCATACATATAACCATCTTCCTCTCTCTCTCTCTCATTCTGGTGCTATCTGATCAGATCTTGGCTTTCCTTACAGTTCTTTCATTGAATTAATATCTTTCCCCTGAGGATGTGCTCTCCCTCCCCCAGATTTTCTCTTTGTCCCTCTCCCTCCTGCCTGCTCCCAACCCTCTCCCCTTCCCTCCGTGCTGCCAGTTTGCAGTTGCCTTATGTACCCAGCATAACACATATATATTTAAATGGGATGATTCCCACTAATGTAAGGATTTTGGCCCATTAATTTCAACAGTGGAGCTGCCAGCCCAGGCCTGGAGTCTCATTGCCTGGTGACACACACGTACAGCTGCTCCAACTTGACGGGGAACTGTTTCCAGCGCCCCGGCTTGCACATCTGCAGGAGGAAGGAAATTCTTTCTGCAGCGCTGGAAAAAATAAAGCTGCCTAGATTTCCCTCCCTCCCCCCCCCCGCCCCCAGATGATGATATTCATCATTCAAACCTTTCAGCTGAGTGGGTGTTTAATTCAGAGTTTGGAGGGGGACGTTTCTGGTGTGTTACGAGCTCTGCTGTTGAGCCTTTGCTCCAGCCAAGGTGGTGTTGCTTTTCCCAAGGGCTTCTCCCAAACCCCTTGGAGCACTGGCTGCATCCAGCAGTGCTGGGGACCTTGATGTTTTCAGGACCAGCTGCTGGATTTAAACAGAGGATGTGTCTCTCCTCAATGAGGTTGTTATGTTGATAAATTAGAGGAATTTATCTGACATGGCTCTGACAATTCCAAGTACGGGTCAGGTCCTGCTCTGAGGCTCCACTGAGGGCTTCAGGGCTTTGAAGATGGTGAAAGGCCTAAAGGGGAAGCCATGTGAGGAGCAGCTGAGGTCGCTTGCCTTGTTCAGCCTGGAGAAGAAGAGAGTGAGAGGAGACCTGGGCAAGGTCTGCAGCTTCCTGCTGGGGGAAGAGGAAAGTCAGGTTCTGATCTCTGCTCTCTGGGGACCAGTGAAAGGACCTGAGAGAATGGCCTGAGGTGTCAGGGGATAGTTTGGATATCAGGAAAAGGTTCCATACCCAGAGGGTGTTTGGGCACTGGAACAGTCTCCCCAAGGAATGGGCACGGCCCCAAGGCTGCCCGAGCTCAGTGCTCTCAGGCACAGGGGGTGATTCTGTGGGCTGCCCTGCGCAGGGCCAGGAGCTGCACTCCATGATCTTTGTGGGTCCCTTCCAACTCAGGATGTTCTGTCATTCCACGATTTTATGACCAGTTTTGCTGATGGGACCCAGAAGACCACAACAGCAAAGCTTCAGGAATTGACTCAAACTTTTCACTTCCAGCTATGCCAGGAAAATGTTTTCATTAACATCTAAAAGCCCTCCAGCTTTGCTTCCTCGGACTAAGCTGAGAATTCTCACCCACCACATCCCCAGGTACGTGAAAAGACTGAAATTCCTCTAGGAGAGGTTTTGTGCTGCAGCATTTTGGTGACCTGTGCTCCCACATTTCACTCTGCATGGGAGTTCTCCTTCTTGGACAGAAGGAGAAGAAGGACCATAAATGCCACTTATGGGATGCAGCCATGGGGGAAATCCCCAGCTCAAAGCTGAGTGAACATGAAAAAAAAAAAAAGGCCATGGAAGCAGGGCTGTTGCCTTCAGTTAGAAAAACCAAATTGGCAGGATGGACTGCACACTCCTCTCCCTCTGAGTGCAAACCAGTGTTTTCAATCTCTGATGTTGCTTTCCTATCTTCCTGAGCAAAAATCAGGTGCTGAGGATATCAACCTGTCACTGTTTATATAATTCTTGCTGCAGCACTCACTAGCTTTGCCTGGAAAGGGAGGATGAGCACAGGTCTAAACGTGTCACAAAGGGTCAGAAAGTCCATTCAACTCTGGGCAGCTTGGGGTGAGACACTCAGAGCTTTGGGCTGGTTTTGGAGGGTAATCAGCTGCTTTAACATGGAAGATATGGGAATAGCTGCCACTGAAGTTGTGGGACTAGAATTCAGATGAAATTCAGAATACTAGTGAGGGAATATATAGGGAAAAGTCACCCAGTCTGCTGTGCTGCCAAGATCTCCCTGGATTAGGTCTTGGAAAGCAGAATTTTTACACAGTTCCTGCTGAAGAAGAGCAGACTCACTCACAGACCTTATTTCTGAGCACAGGCTGAAGAAGTGTAAGGATATGAGCAACTGTTGAAGTTGGCCCTGCTTTGAGCAGGGGGATGGATTGGATTATTTCCAGAGGTCTCTTCAAACCAGATTTTTCTATAATTCTGTGGTTCTATGCTAACATTTGCTGTATCTAGGTGGAAGCTGAATTCTGCTAAAACACAGTGGACTAAAAAGTTCTGACCTTTAGGTCAGAGATCTTGTGGGAAACCTCATCCATCCACTCTCCTGCCAGGCTCTGGTCCCTCTCCTTGATGGAGGAGAGAATTTGTACAAAATAGGTTTGGCAG
Source organism: Petroica traversi (assembly GCA_025920805.1). Lineage (NCBI taxonomy): Eukaryota > Metazoa > Chordata > Aves > Passeriformes > Petroicidae > Petroica > Petroica traversi. The sequence goes on from JAHLSL010000022.1 coordinate 3,279,096, forward strand.
TGCCATGTATCATAGATATTATAGGCTTTTTCTTTTTTCCTAAAAAGAGACAAATCTAAATTTAAAAATCAAGATCTGCTTTAGAAGTCTGTTGGAAAGGCAAAAGCAAGAACCATTGCTCTGTAACTGAATAACCAAACTCCAAGAGCCAGTCAACTGATCCAGGGTACACATTTGCATTCAATGACATGGTCATTTACTGCACCTTGTGACTTACTGAGACATGAACAGGACTTTTCCCTTCCCTGTATTTCACTGAGTTTCCTTGCAACATACCCCAGACATTGGACCTGATGAGCTTGGATTTTCCAGAAAAAACTCCCACCTGTTTTGTGGCTTTCATTTTGTGTCCTTCCTAGAGCAGCAAATATCCTAGTCCAGGTGGAAGGTCAGAGATGGGAGGGAAGGGACACTTTTTTTCCTTAATTTAGTTAAGAAACCCTTTGGTTTTTGTGATATTGAGACTCCCTGGAAAGGTGATGGGCAATTTTACACAAATGCCAGTGCTGAGGCAATCTCTGCATTAACAGCTTTAAGGGTCTATGTCCAAGCAACCCTTTCTTCTTGGTTTGGCTCAGAGCAGGTAATTAGGTGTTTCTGGTTTGTTATCTTGTCTCATGACTGGTTTGGGGCTGAAATGATGCAACCCAAACTTGTGGTGGTGAGAGCTGAACCCTCGTTGGGAGCTCTGTTGACTGATCCACATGGATCCCAGTGTAGTCCCAGGGGCAGGAGAACAAATGATCCAACAAAAGTCTACTCAGCCACGTTTTCAGGTTGCATCTCCATTCCCACCCCCTTTAAAAGCATATTTAAAGACTCTGCCTTCTCTGGTTGTTTCTTGCACAAATCTGAGTGTGCTGAAATGTAATTCCCTAAAACCTGCTCTCCCCAGGAGTCCATTTTTGTGACTTTGGAGCCCCATGACAGCAAGCAGAAGCCTGTCCTTCCCTCTGAGCCACTTGTCCCTGCCCACCAGCCCTGCCAGTCCACGACCCTGCTGCAGCGTCCCCAGCAGACAGGGGATGATGCTGATCTGACCTTCTAAAAAGGTTCAGACAAGATCAGGTGTCTCATGCTGTAGAAATGACCCCTCCTCTCCACAAAGGGAGCCTTCCATGACCAGTCCTTCAGGAGAAATCCATGATGCGGCCATCTAAAGGCTGGTGAGATGAACCCTACTCCAAGAACACAGAGAGATTCCTCCTGTGGAATGAGAATGGCCACATTCTTTCCCATCCTTGCTTTCAACTCATCTGAGCTTGTTTGCTTATTGCAGAGCAATGAAATAAATGTATGGCTGCTCCCTTGCCTGTCTCTGACTTTGAATAGAGCTCTGAAAGACACAGCAGGAATGGATTTGTGCTGCCTTAAAACACGGATCACATGGTAAATTATTTATTTGCCTGTTTATACCCTGTAATAAAAAAAAATACACAAACAAAACCTTCCTCTTCCCCCTCTTAAATGTCCCGATTTATGTGCGTAGATAGTTTACACAACCCCCAGCTCAGTTTGTTTGGATCATACTCGGCGTCTGAACAATTTGCAAGCACTTGGAGAGCTCCAGGGGCACAAACAAGTGCTGGTGCCCCTGGTCCTGCAGGGAGGGACCTGAGGAACATTTGGCCCCAGCTCCTTGCCAAGGTCACAGGCAGAACAGGAATTCAGGTTCAGAGGAGCAAACGTGGGAAGATCTGCAGAGGATCTGAACTTTGCAGGACCAAAGTCCAGAGGCTGTGTCCTGCCTTGCATCTTGTTTGTTCCTCTGGCTGATACACCCTCCTTTTTTCCAGAGAGTTCCTCGGGTCAGGAGAAGATTCTCTTTACAAATTTGCAGCCAAGCACAGGATGATGGGACCTTTCTCTTGAATAACATTCCTTTTATGACACCCTTCCTATCCGAAATGCTGAAGAAAACACAGCCAGAGGTTTCCTGGCTTGGGCCCTGATTGTGAACTGAGATCTCCTGGGATGCTACCAGGGATGATGGGATTTGACAGTGATGTGTAGGGTGAGGTAAATCCCACCAGGACAGAGAGGGACTTGAAAATGGGCATTGCCTACGTCTCACACGGCAGATTTTGACCCAGAATTAATATAGCTTGTACACATCACCTTGGTATATAAAATCAGGCTGGAAGTTCCACTTGCTGCCCAGCTGGATAAGTGCATCCCACGTGTCTGTGCCATGGAGAAATGTTGAAGCATAACTTGTCACTTAATCACCTAAAATGAGTGCTCAGGACATCCAGCTGGGACTGAGGGCTGAGCTTCACGTGAGGAAGGACAGAATCAGCTTTCCGAGCTGAAAGGAAGATAAAATAATGTTTTGGTGAGAGATCACGTTGAAAAGCAGGTCAGAGAGAACAGGCAGCCTGTTGATAGTCAATCAGCTCATCTTGCTCCGAGTGCTTTCCAGAGCACCTGACAGCATGTGTTTGCTCTCACAACTCACCATGGGGCTGTCACAGGCAAGGAGGAAGCTGCAGTGGCTGTCTTCCTCAGGTCTGCCTTGAGCTGTGTTTTCCCAGCTCAAACCTGACCTTTTCTTCCCTTTAAGTCAGCTGCCTGTGTAGACCTGCTGAGTGATGAGGGGACAGGATGCTGATTTGGGCAGTGCTGGTCCAGAATTACCAACTCCACCATTTAAAAGGGTGGCTCCAATCCCATCCTCCCTCAGGAAAGCTGGGTGTTCCCAGTGATCAAAAATAGTCCTTCTTAATTTTCAATGCTGACCCTTTTTTTCATCATCACAGGAACCTAAAACATACTTTCCCCAAAAGTGAAACCTTAAAGGGCCTGGTAATTGCCTGACCCCTGGGAATTGGAAGAAAAGCAACAAACTTCATGGGTCTGCCAAGGAGAGAAGGAGATGTGTTTTCTTTTGTGTCTGGTCAATGCTACCTAAAATGCGACATCCACCAGGTACATGCAGCACTTGATGAAGTCTGAAGGAGAATTGACCTGAGGGTTGAATGTGCTGCCCTTTCCTTGTTCTGTTTAACTGCGCTTCGTTCTGAGCAAAGAGAACTCACTGGCGATTTCCAGAAACGTGTTTCTTCTGCTTCCCATTTTCTGCTCCTACAAAGGCTATTGTGTGATTTAATACTGACTTCAGTCACTATAGCTACAAGAACATGATTGGTACCTTGGTACTTGAGCTTTAGTGTCCTTGCTGTGCACGTTGGGATTCAGCTCTTAAACACTGAGTCCTTTAAAATTATGTCAGCATTAAAAGTTGAGGTAGTGTTAATGTTGCTGTTAAAATTTGACAAGCTTCAAAAAGAAGCATGACAACAAATTCAGGTCTCATGTGGCTGGCTGAAATTTCCTCTAGGGCCAGCACATCCCTGCCAGACATGGCTACTTCTGTGTTTTTTGCCTTGGCTGCCAGCAGGTCATTCCAGGAGGGAGATGTTCAGGCACAAGGAACCCAGAAGCACAGCTCACACCTCTCCCATGGGACAGGGCAGAGAGGAGCCACGAAAAATAGGGCAGTGATTTCTTTCTGAGGAGCATCATGACTTTGCTTAATTTCAGGTAATTTGGTCAATTCATTGCAATCATGAAGTTCCACATGTAGTTATTCCTCAATCTGCATATGACTGTACCCAGGGAAGTGTGGGGTTTGCTGTTAATATTCTTCATGGGAATCTCTGCTAGGAAAGGTCCTCTGGTCCAAAGCTGACCTTACCAATCTCCAGCTGCAGGAAATATCCACATGCCTGTGCTAGGAAGCATCTCATTTGGTTTATCTCTTTTGTAGATGTCTATCTCTTAGCTTTTCAACCTGGACATTCTTATTTTTTGTACAATTCAGATCTGTCTAACCAGTCTGGGCAATGGAGATTAGCACACAATTCATCCTGGAGCTGGCATCTAAACCCAAGCAGATGAATCAAGACTCAAAAGTTCCTGTTTGAGTCCACTGACTGAAGGGAGGACCTGGGACAGTGATTTCAGACAGACATTGGTGCTGGAGCCATCAAAGGAGAGGTGAGTGGGATGCAGTCTCTGATTTCTGAACCATCCCCACCTCTACCTGAGTGTATAAACAGGGCAGAGCTGCACACACAGCTCGGGAGGGATCCTCTCCATGCTCACATTGGAGCCCAAGGGGCTGCTGTGGGTGGGAGTGAACAGCTTGTGCCACCTGGAAGCCAGGCTGAGAACCAGAAGCAGATGGGAAGATGTGAGACCTTGATTCATAAGGATTTGAATGCCTGCCCTCCACAAAAGGCTTCTCATCAGCAGATCTCAGCCTGTCTCACATGGCTGTCGGTGTCTGAGGAGTTACCTGTGATCACCTCACAGCCAAACAAATCTCTGGAGGCCAAAGTCCAAGTTGGCACCACGTGTGTCTCCTGTGGAGACCAGACTCCAACCAGCCTTCAAATATCTAATTTTGGAGGCAGATCTGGAGGTTGTCTGGATGCAAATTCAGAAGCAGGTCTGGGATCAGACTAGGAGTGGCCTGAGGCACAAGACGCATGGCAGGGACAGCTTTATGTGGGGTTTCTCTTTTTTCTCTCTTCAGTGCCAGTCTCCTGGCCTTTTCTCTGCCTCCTGTGGCAGGACCTATCCTGAACTGGATGGAGAAAAGACATTTCTCTTTGAGAACAGCCTCTCCTTGGGCTGCACAGCAGTTTCTGAACTTCTCCACCTTCTCACTGTGAGAGGCATAAAATTTTAGCACATCAGATGAAAAGCCTCATTTAAAACCAGCATGACCTGGGGGCCTCTGTGTACCCAGAGCCCTGCCTGCCTTGCCACGTGTGTGCTTCCCTGGCAGCCCAGAGCTCCAGACAACATTCCCAACACCCGAGCAGCCTCGGCAGATCCCAAGTGTGTTTGTACAATTGCTGCAGCTGCACAGGTCCCCGTGGCCAGGCTCACAGAGCCTTTTGCACACCAGCAGCCCAGTGGAGCCATCCAAGCCTGTGGAAAACTTGGCAAGGTGGATGCAATCCTTTCTTCATCCGCCCTTTTTGTGTTTATTGATCGGAATATTAATAAAAACTTGTTCAAAGCTCCCCTCAGCTTCCCAGATTACTTGGGGATAGGCCAAGGCTTCAGCCCCAGCCATGCTTGTAATGAGGGGACTTGGGGATCAAAAGCATTTTAAAGTGGCCTTGCTAATCAATCATCAACAATTGGGTAAATTAAGCCCTGCAGTCTTTCCTCTGCGAGCGAGGGATCTGCCGGACGTGTCCTTAATGAGCAGATTCCTATCCCCTTAATATTCCCTAATACCTTTCTGGAGGAAATGAACCGCGGGGAGACTTTGTTGGTGGAATGAGAGGAATGCAGATAACCCTGGGCCTCAGCTTTCTCACACTGAGGGCTGAGAAAACCCCTGGCTGGACAGGGGATGTTGGGCACGGCAGGGCAATTTCCTGCCGAAATCCTGATAAGGCTCCTGATAACTCCTCTGCCTGCTGCCACTGCCAAGTGCAAGTGTTTGTTTTCCTTCCCATGGCCAAGCTGAGCCCTCTCCCTGCTCATCTCCTGCAAAGATCACGTCCATCTGTGCCTTCTTCGAGGATCATGTCCATCTGTGCTGAGGGCTTGATTCCTAAACCCACCAGGAAGATGAGCACCAAGGTAATGGCCCTGGAAGCAGATTCTGTTAATTATTAACACACCAGAGGCAAAGCAAATATCCCAGGAAGGCAGTGAAGCTTGGCTCATCCCGGGATTTTGCAGGGATTGCTGGCATTTGTCACCTTTTTCCATGTAGGAGGTGTGGTTTGTTCTGCACTCCCTCTGGGAGGCCTCTAATGAGTCCCTCTGGGGCTCAGGTTGGGCCAGGGGAGGTTTAGATTAGATATAAGGAAAAATTTCTTCACTGAAAGAGTGGTCAGATGTTGGGACAGGCTGCCCAGGAAAATGGTGGAATCACCATTCCAGGAAGTGCTCAAAAGTTGTGTGCATGTGGCACTTGGGGTTTTGTGGTGAACAGGGACTCAGTGATCTTGGAGGGCTTTTCCAACATTAGTGATCCAATTATTCTATGATTTAGGACATGTCTTCCTCTCTTCCTGTGGCACATTTTACTTTTATTTTTGGTTTTCAGCGTGTGAAGAGGGCACTGGGGAGAGTTTTGGGGCCTGTAGTAGGCCTTGGCTATGGGCTGATGGGTTCTGCAGGGCTTCTGTCCCCACAGACACCTCTCACACTACTTCACCCAAAAAATCAAAGCACCAGCACTTCTTGGCAATGTTCAGAATATGGGGAACTTCTAAGCATGGAAATTGTTCCTGTGTACGAGCGCGTGTGGAAAGAGATGGGGCCCATGAGGAGGTGCTCTGGTAAATTCAGGAGGATGCAGGCACGAACAATTTGGATTCTTTGGCTGGAAGATCACAAAATTATGCATAGGAAAACTGAGTTAGGATTGCACTGGAGAGGACTTGGACTGGACGTTTCATTATGGGGATGTGTGTGTCTGGAGGGAGCACACGCAGAGGATTCAGAGGAGATTTCATTCCTCCAAAGGGAGCCCAGGCAGGCAGGGTTTTACCTCTTAAGTGCAATAGCACAGCAATTAGTACCTGCAGCAATTAGCACCCTCTGGGAGCAGGGGTGGGAAGGAAGAGTGAATCCAGAAGAGTCCAGGCACTGCTGGGATCCCAGCAGCCTGGGGACCCCCTCCACCTGCCTCTCCTGAAGCATCCGTGGTCTGTTCCTCCTGCACAGCCACTCAGAATGAAAGGGGATTTATGAGATTTCTGTCCACAGGCAGCGAAAGCCGCTATCGATTACTGCAAGGCTCTTAAATGAGAGTAATTCACAGCCCTCTTCAGTTTGGAAGGCAAGCTCTAATTTAATATCATTATGTCTTCATGCCCCCACACATTCCACTGTCTCATTCACTGAGCTTTTATTGGGCTCTGGATAATTTATGGCTAGATATGCTGCCTTTTATCTGACCTATTTTTAGCTATTCTTGCTTTTTACATATTTTTTTTCCTTGCCATCACAACTGGCAATTAAAGTAAAAAGATTAAAAAAAAAAAAAAAAGAAAAGAAAAAGATAAAGTTACACCCAGCTTTAACCTTTATTTCTTCTCTTTTGTGTGCTGGAGGATGCCTTTGTTATTGCCACAGCATTTCGAAGACAGGAGTTAACAATAAAAACAATTCCCCAGATTTTTTTTCTTTCTTTCTTCAACCCAGCATCTGCATCCTCCTAAGCCACTCCATTTTCCCTCTGTAACTGAGGTCCAGAAACTTTCAGAGACTTTTCCTGCAGGAATTCAGGTGTCCTCCGTCTTAAAGAGCTTCAAAGGAGGTTGGTGATGGACACCCCCAAAGCTTTCAAAGCTCTTTGATCCAGAAGGAAAAACATGGACAACTTGTACCTAGGGGTCTGTGTGGGTGTGCATTTTTATTTTTTGTTTAATAAGGAATGTTTGTTTTCTGATAATATAAATAATATTTCAGGTTTATAATTTAATTCTACATGAATAGAATATATACTGTACATAATTTTATTTATAACTGACATGTTGTTTTTTAAGTGTTGCAGATTTGAATGTCCCAAACATTGGAATTATTTATCTGAAACAGCTGAAGAAATTAAAGAAATGTTTCAGACTTTGAAGGCTGAAGATGTCCTTGTGCCCCTGAACCTTTGTTCACTTTTTCCAGTAATAACAGTTGATCTGCCTTTAAAAAAAGCAACCAAGCCACTCCAGATATCTATTTTTCATGCTGTTTGGATTACAAGTAAGGCCACATGATGGTGTAAATCACTCCCACTGACTTCAAAGCTCTGATTTCCCCAACTTATTCCACAAAAAATTTTCACTCCATGAAATCTCCCTGTGGGGAAGGGTTTGGCCTTTTTCTCCCAGCCTTGGGTGCTGCATCCCCTGAGTTCCCCTTTGCTCTGCAGGGACAAACCAAGGTTTTTCTGGGCTGGGATGCCCAGCCAGCAGCTCTCGGGGATGGTGGATGGAGAGGAGGGTGGTGGCACCTTTGTGGCACTGGGGGGACACACAAAGAGCAGTTGGCCAAGGGCAGCGTGTCACCAGCACAGGAGGGACTTGCAGGCTGTGGGTGGAGTTGGATTTTGTCTGGACACACAAAATTTGCCATAAGGACGGGAAGATTTCACTGGGATCCAAGTCACCTGCCAGGGCTTGGGAATTTTAGCAGGACTCATCCATGAGAAAAGCTTTTCTCTTGCCTCAGTGCAGCTTGAGACACTCAGAAACATTGCATTGGCTGAGGAATTTTATCAGTTTTTCACTGGACCTTTCAGTTCTTTACCTTTTCTGTTCACTCCCCACCGCTGTAAACTGAGGCAAACCCCCAAGTTCTGGAATGTCTCACTTCAGGCCTCCCACATTTATTTGCAGAAAGTTCTGCTATTCTGAGGCTTTTCTGATATTTTTAAGCAAAATGTCATTATGTTGATATTTCCTCCATACAACAATTCCAGTTTCTGGATGTATTTTTAGGCATACTTTGTTCATAACTATTAGATCACTGTCATGTTCCTTTTTTTCCCCCCTGGTAAATTAAGAAATACCTCGTTTTATTTCTAAAAGCTAAGCTTGACACTATAAATATTTCTTGTAATTAACTCTGATATTGATATCATTACCCCAGATGAATAGAAGAGTGTTAATTAAACATATTGAACACACACAACTTCCCCAAGTGCCAAAAATCCATCGTTTAACTCAAACTTCTCATTTGAGCCATGCCTTGACTTCCATGGAGGATCCTCCTGGATTGTGCCAAGAATCCTGTGGGGATTCCTGGCTCATCCCAGCCCTGTGGAGGAAGACAAGGGATGCTGCTCTGGTGTTTCGTGCACGTTCCCACGCGTGGCAGTGGTGACAGTGCCACTGAGGAGAAGCCAGGATCACGAGGCTGATCTCCCTCCCCGCAGCCAACACGGAGAAATCATGAGACTGGGTCTGGGAAAAAAAAACCAAGGGTTTTAAAGACCATGCGTGTTAGTTGTTTTCACAGATGAGTTTCTTTCAAGCAGCTTTCTCCAGTCACGAGGGAAACTTTTTTTTTTAATTTAAGAAGGGAAAAAAAAAAAAGTTCTTAAACTGATAAATAATCACCAGGCTCCAGGAGCTGGGGATTTTGAGCAGGCACTGCATGAGGCCATGGGTGGAAGGTAAGTTTTAAAGGATATATTTTGTGCTTGAGTCACACTGCAGCTCTCCAATCGCCGTACACAGGGAAGAAAATAACAGAGAACAAATCTAACATAAACACTCTAATCCCCCAACACTAAAATATGAGCAGGAAAATATGTGGCAAGAGTTTACTCTTGTGTCTGCCTGCTTATTGTGTTTGCCTGCTAGTGAGACACTGTGCAGGCTATTGTGTCAACCCTCAGGCAAAATCTTTCCTAGCTGGAATACGCAGCAAAAAAACTATAAATAAATAATGTGAGAGGCTTTAAAAAAAAAAAAAAAGTACAACCTTAAATCAACTGATACCATCTGATTAGAACCTCCAGCTGCTGTTTTTAAAGAAAATGAAAAAAAAATCATGAGTATTTTATCAGTGAAGGTAATGTGGAATTACTTTGGAGATCTCCTTAGGAGAGAGGAGCTCCCTGACAGCAATCTGTGCAATCTGTGCCCTGCAGAAAACTCATGGACGTGGAAAAGGGAATGAAAAAGGTGGTGTGTACCTTGGGTGATCACAATGGCTCTGTTTAGGTTATATGAGCTTTCCTCATAGCTTATATGGGATTTTTTTAGGATATATGGTGCTCTCCTGCAGGATTACGCAGGCTCCTGAAGGATGCATGGCTCTTGCTCTCTAGGTCATATGGGATTTTAAGGATAAATGGTGCTTGCCTGCTTGGTTTTATGAGGTGCAGGGGTGAGCAGAGCCCTTGCACTCCAGTGTCACCCAGATAAAGTGGTACCAGGACAGAAAATCCCACAGCCACACCAGGTCCAAGCCTCCCAGCTGGCCCAAAAGCTGATTTTTTCGTTCTCCAGTTGCGGGGCAGGCTGGTGGCAGGTGCTGGGGTGGGGAAAATGGAGTGGTTTAGATTCATAAAGTCATAAAATCATTAGGGTTGGAAAAGGCCTCTGAGATTGTTGAGCCCAGCCCAGCAGAGTTTTTGGTGGAAATCAGAGGAGGTCAGGCCACACCAGGGGCAGGAGGAGGGTTGGGAAGTGCACACACTCTCTGCAGGGAGAGGAACTCACCAAAATCCATAAATTAACCAGATCTTTTCTCACTTTTAAATCAACTGGCACACCATGCACTCAGATACTTCTGAAACACTATAAATAATAAATGCAAACAGCAGCAATTCCTCCGTGCACTGGGGTTTGGCTGGATCAGTATCGATCCCTCTTTACAACTGCACATTGTCACAGTTGAAAAAATAAAACATTCCTTACTCACAGAGGGGTTAATTACTGCCTGAAATAAATCAATATTAACTGGCCAAGAAATATAAGCCATTAGGTGTGTTTAAAGTGAATCAGTCGATGTGATTTTTTTTTCAGGAATTATTTGGGGGGGGGGATTTACATTTCTAAATGTGAGGAATTTGGGTCAAAGAAACCTGTGGTACTGATAACAAGCACTTCTTTAACTAATTAAGCTGATAAAGCAGCTCAGTGACTGGTATAGTTCACTGAAAGTTCAGATTTAAGCTGACCAGAAATGCAATTCTCAGAAAAATTTGAAGAGAATCAATCAATTAATAAAGAAAAAAAAAAAAAACTTGCTGAAGAAAGCATTTCTTTCAGCTGGGAACTAAGGGAGTTGTTTTGAAAGATTTGAAACACTTGAAAAAGGTAGAATTAAGAAAACACTAAAACCACAAAACTGATTTTAAGTGGACTATTTTTTCTTGATTTTATAATCATGAAAGGCAAACATCAAATTTTATTGAAAATAATTCCTACAGACTCTTTTAAAAAATTGCTATTTTAGACAATTCAACAAAAGCTGACGCAAATCTGCATGGCATTTCTGGATAGCTGAATTTCCTTTTCTTCCCTAAAAAAAAAGGGTTTGGTAAAAAAACTGTCACTGCAGTTTAGAAGTGTTTGAATAAGAGAGAGCAGAACCTCGTGTTCCTTTCCTCCTGAAGTGTCCATGTGCTTTGTGCTGAGGATATTATTAGGACATTGCTGTCCTACAGGAAAAACCCCAAACTGAGCTCAGGGCCTCACTGAGTGCCTTTGCAAAGGAAGATTTTCTTCAAAGCCTTTCAGAAGGGGGAATTGAAAACCTCAGAAAGGATGGAATTGAGGGGGAGGAGAGGACAGAACCCATCTTGTGGCAGGGCCATGTGCTCCTGACACAGACAAGGATGCACCTCCCTTAAATTCAGGTACCCTCAAGCTGCCCATTGGCCCAGACCCACTTTATGGTTAGAGAAGAAAAACAGATATTTCTGGGAGGTTTTTCTGCCCTAAATTACATGATAGGTTTAAGAGAAGAAACCCATTCTGGGCTCATTGACTGTGTAAGCACCTCAGAGTGGGACCAGGAGCAGCAGATGGAGCTGCTCTTTGCATCCCCTCTCCTCTTCCTGCTCAGGGCCTTTTATCTGGGAATGCCTTCAAAAGGCTCATCACCTCTGGCTGAGTTACAGCCCATCAGCCAGGAAAACATCCAGATTTAAAGGCTCCATGTGCAGTTGTAAGGAAGCACTTTCACTGGTTAATCACTCGTGCTGGTAAAAAATTGTACTCAATTTCTGCTTTTTTTCTGGCCCTGCCTCTCACCCTCTGATCACTGCCCAGCAAGGGCTACCTGTCCTCCAAAATCTGCTCCCTGCACAGATACTGGCAGACATACCAGTATTAAGATATTTTTATTTTCTGTTGTATAAGCCAAGTGGATAAAACTACTTAATTCTTTACTCCTGTCATGGAGCAAATGGCTGCTCCCAAACAGCCTCAGAGGCCTGGTTTGGTCCTTTTCCAGGGGCTAGAGGCACTTTTAGAACTCTGCCAAATTCCTGGAGCCCTTGAGTCTTCTATGGTAATGAAAGTCTTGAACCTCAAGCAGGGTGAAGGACATGCACCTTTTCCACAGCCAAGCAGAAAAATCAGGTTTTTCATTTATAAGATCAGCAAAAGCAGCAGGAGACCCCAGGTTAGGAGCCATTTTCCAGCTTGTCCATCTTAACTGGAAGTTGCCAATCACAGAAACCTCTGAGAGCTGCTGTGAATTCTGTTCTTGAGGTTCCACCATGCAGCTGCAGGTCCAGCCCACCCAGAAACTTCTTCTGTGGCACCAACACAACCTGGTGACCCAACACTGCCTTGGTGAAGCCCCAAAATGTGATCCAGCCCTTTCCATGGGGGTGTGAGGGGGAAATGCCAGGTGGGTGGTGTGTCAGTGAAGACAACACACAGGGTATGATGTGAAAGCAAAAACTGACTGGTGAAAGCCAGCAAAACAGGCTGGAAATCCTGGTTTATCCCAAGCCACCAGAGGGGCAGCAGCAGCTCCACAGCAGATGGTTGGGAAGGCTCTGTCTGGCTGCCCTGGGTTTGAGCAGCCTCCCAAAGTGCTTCCCTCTGTCACTCCCTGAGTGGCTGCACAATCAGCACTGCCCTGGCAGGTGCTGGGCTGGTAAACAGAGCACTTGGACATTGCCTGGTGATGTCCTGGCACATGCTCCAAAGCCCTGCCTTTGGACAAATACCTTGTTTTTCTCGAGTTTCTAAAGGGTGAAGAAATAGTTCAGCTTCTGTTTAGTGACAGTGACCGAAGGGACACTCAGACATTTAAGTCCATTGTTGCTTCTCTGGGTTTTGTGGCCCTGCAAAGTCACTGGAGGTGTCTGGCCAAGAAATTGCAGTGCTCTGGTAAAATAATTCCTCAAGCCTGTGAGATAACAAGAGCCTTTGTGAACACGAATCCCAGACGTTCCTCAAACATTTTTCTTGGACACAAAGGTCAGTGTGGAGCCCAGGTGGGAGGGAATCTCCCCTCTGCACAAGAGAAGGGAAACCAAGGGCCAAGGAGAGGAACAGGAGCAAAGGAGTGGCGAGGATGCACCTGAACATCTCCTGCAGAGATGGAGCCAAAGAGCCTGGTGGCATTGGAGAAACTGCATCTCTGACCTGGGCAAAAGGGGACAAAAGAATGAGCAAGAGACTCGCCCAATCTGCACAGCCCTGGGACAGGCTCCCATCCAAACTCATCCCTCCCCAGGCTGGGGTGAGGGCTGGGGTGCAGGGTTCTGGTTTGAGCTGCTCTCGAGCAAAGACGTCAGGCTGGCTGGCCCAAGGCTTTCATTTCTCACTGCAGTGCCACTGCCTGCCAAATCAGCTGAGCTGGGAAAACAATCCATCATGGGCTACAGAGGCATGAGGTTAGAATGATTTACTCCTTTTCTGAAGTATGCACAAAACCTCTGCCAATCAGCCAAAAGTTAGAAGGATTTTTAATGACAAAACATCCAGAGGAGGAGGCACTTGGGTGGGGTGGGGGGAACAGTGACTGTTCCAGAGTCTGAGCTGCAAGTCTGAGGAGCTTGGGGTCTAATGACCAAAGAGGAAAAGGTGCAGGGAACAGATTTTCCAGCTGGAAATGGGAGGCAGCCTGGAGCTGGTTGGAGGGTTTTTCTTGCTGGGTTGGAGGCTTGGTGCTGTGCCCTTCTTTCCTCACCACTACCCTACATGTGGTTCATGGCAGGCAGGAGCAGGGTTAGTAATGGACATCTGTCCTCTCCCATGGGAATGTGATGGCTGAGACCTGGGACAATGCCAGCTCTGTGTGGGGACAAGACCAGCTGGCCCCAAGGAGCAGTGCCAGCCAAAGGGAGATTCTTATTCATGGGGCAAGAGGATAACTCTTCTCCACACAACCTGAAGAGGTCAAGTAGCTTGGGGTGAGTATTTCCATGTTGAGCACAGATGGAAATTACTTGCAAATGCCATTACTTGGGATCCAGGGAGGAGATAAAAGTCCTGCTTCTCCTCTCCCTCACTCCCAGCTCTGCTGTCCTCACTCTTCCCTTGTGGCTGCTGGACTCCACTGTGAGTGGCTTCAGGGAGAAAACTGCCAGGAAAAAAAAAACAGGAAGAGGGATTTTTCCAATGTCATGAGTTGAACTGGCTCAGCCAAACCTTGAAGAAAAGATCTGAGCTGGGCTGCCTGGTGTGAGCAGTGGAAGAGGATCAGGTGCCCACAAAACCTCGTGGAGATCTGCTGTTGTCATCATTGCAGGGCAGGCAGGGAAAAAGCTGGGTGAAGGCCAGAGGGCTTGTGGGTTCACCTTATTGGAGTCTGGCTTATATTTCTTCACAGAATCACAGAATGGTTTGGGTTAGAAGGGACCTTAAAGATCACCTAATTCCAACTCCTGCCATGGGCAGGGGCACTGTATTTCCTGGGATGCAATTCCCAAAGAAGGTGAAGAAAAGCATCTTTGCCATAAAGATCCAGATCCCTGGGTGACTTGGGGCAGTGAGTGCAGGAGAGAACCTGCCCACCCCAACGCCTCTGAGGTCCCACTCTGCTGAACAGCCATGAAATCGATGGTCTTAGCTGGCTATTGATTGGACCCAGTGGGTGTAAATCTGACCTTGACCCTCTTTAGTCTTGATGGATTGGCCACAACTTCATTAGCACAGAGCTCTGAGGTTGGGCTTTGGGAGCCAGGGCTTGCCAGCATGTGCTGCATTCTCTGCTTTTTAGACCCAGCTGTGCTGGGAACATAAATCACAGCTTTGCACTTCAGATGTTCACGTCTCTAGATATGTAATAAGTAAAATATATAACAAATATTGCCGTTTACTCAGACTAGGTACATAAAAAGGGGGTGGTTCCAGCTTCTGGCCCTTCCACATCAAAAAAGCTGCAGCATTAGGATAGATTAAATACAGGGGCAGGATCCTGACAGTGTGCAAAGTGGTGAGAGGAGTTTTGTGTGATTGCTGCATGAACAACACTCCCCACTTGGCCTCAACACCACTGCTGCCTCTGGCAGAGCCCATGGAGACTTAAAGATCTGACGCAATTAGACAAGGAAAGGGAAATATCTGATGCCTTGTTCTCCTCAAGAAATCATCCCAAGCTTAAAAAAAAGAGAACCCAAGCCAGCTACTCTGCTCAAGATAGGGAGCCCCTTCCTTCAGCTCTCCTGGCTCTGCCTGCTTTTCACTGCACCTCTGGTGTTTACTATCACATTGGGCACAAACATATTTGTTGCTAGGAGGAGTCCCGGGCAAGATTAGCTATCTGGAGAGCCAGAGCACAGCAGGCTCCATGCAGAGATTGCTTCAGCTGGAATTGAGGGCTCAGCACCAGATCCACTCGGAGGAGTCAGGCTCTGAGCAGTGACACTGAAGCCTGCAGCCCATCCTCCTGCAGCTCCCAACAAAGCAGGGCAAGGCCTGTCCCATGATGCCAACCCATGCAGGAATCAGGGAGGCAGGAGCAGCCTCGAAGGGGAGCAGCCACACAACATCCTTGGGGAGCTCGAGCTGAGTCCCCTGTCCCGTGCTGCCCTCCGGGCTCACCCAGGATCTCAGTGTGGTGTGATGCCCTCAGCCTCACCACGAGCCAGGCACATCTGGCTTTCCAGATAACCCAACAGAGAACCAGGACAGCTCAGCTTTCCTGGGAGCACTCATGGCTTTGGGTGCCCTGTTCCACACCAGCCTTGATGTGGCCTCTTTGACCCCTGGGCAAATGCTTTAGAGGTGGTGCTGTGTAATGACACCAGACCTTTCTGTGCTGATCTAGGAAGGCTTCAGGACTTAGCTGGACAGAAATAATTTCCTTGGCAGTTGGTTCAGGGAGAAAACACATGGAAGGGAAAGTAGGCAGCATGTTGCCTCTTTATTATCTCATGACAGAAATTTTTTATTGTACCCCAGAGGAGCCTAAAGCCCTATGGAACACATTTGCACAAGTTTTCATGGGCTTCTGGCTACATCCAGAGCTATCTGTGCTCATAGGGGGAATAACTCTGCCCTGGCACAGCACCTTGGCCTTGGCTTTCCCAGGTGCCCGACCCAATGATGTGAGATCAGGTCCTGGCCTGGTGTTGTGTTCCCCAGCTGCAAAAACTCCCCTGAATTTCAAAGGCTGCAGAAATTCCAGTCTCTGTTCCAAGCGTGTTTGTTTTCTTTGGGTCCCTCTCCCTACCTAATTTGCTGTTGTGTTTATTGGAAATAGGAGACACATTCTTGACGAAGTGGGAAGCACTGTGTTTAATGGAGCCCTCAGAGAAGGTTAGAGCAGGAGCATTTCTTGAACAAATAAGCCTCACACTGCACCATAATCTTCAGGCTGGAATGAATCACGGGCTCCAGATAGCGGTGGGGACTGTGGCACGTGCAATTTGCATCAGACCTTCACTAAACAATTATTTGAGGGCTGATGAATGCAAAGGAGGCTTGGCTCCTATCAGCTTTGATCACAGAAGCACTCACAGGAAAAAATTATTAAGCGTCTACACGAGCAAAACTCTTTGTCTTCTTCAGTTGAATTGCTACTTTCATTTGTCTTTAATAACACGGTATTTGCTCACTCTCAGACAGCCGTTTGCAAGGTTGTTCAGATCCAAGGCTAATTTGCTCAGGCGCTTGGCTCTCCCATAGCGATCACTGAAACTCCTGGTACACACAGTACTTTTCTTGAATGTTAAAGCATTTAAAGCTTTTTATTTGTTTTGTTTTGTTGGTTTTTTTTTCCTTCCTTGTCCGTGCCTTGAGTAAGTATTTACACCTAGTCAGAGACAGCATATAAACAAGTTAATGCTTCGACTGGGGAATGTTTTACACCTCGTTACACAGGTGGAAATGGGGCCTGTGCAGAGCAGGGCCAGGCTATTTCCAGTCGGTCATTTTCCTGTTCTGCTCAGCCCTTATTTTAGGCCAGCCCTGCCCCACAGAGGTATTTGCAACCACGCCACTGGGTCCTGCCTATTTCTGGGGGGTGCTGCTGAGTTTGCATCATGCAAAGCCCGGAGTTATTTTCAACCCAGCTTTGGCCGTGGAGGAAAATCAAGTGGCTCTCCAGGCTTGGCCTCTTGTGGGGGCACCAGTTTGGAAGCCCCATCAGAGAAAGTTGTCACAGGTGGGCCAAGGGCCTGTCTGACCTGAGATTGCCCAGGGTAGGACCAAGCCTCATCTGATTTTCGCAGCCTCTCATCACACAAAGGAGAAAAACACCCAGTGTCGCACCCCACCACATTTGGGCACCAGCCCTTTGAACATCAGGGGCTGCAGCTGCTGATCAGGCCTTGGGATGGTATTTTTGGCCAGAGGATACAAGCCTGCTTTGAGTGGTAAATCTGTGGTGTGGGTTGTGGCCACTGAACAGCTGGTCCCCTTCTTCCTGCCTTGCTGGGAACGATGAGAAAGCCAGAAGGGATCATTGTATTCTCTCCTCTGAGCTCCAGGATCCAGCAGAACCCATCTGCCTGAGGCCCAGCACACAGGAACTGGTGGCATGAGCAGAAAATGCTCTCTCTGGATCCCAGGAGATGGAGCATGGTCCCCTCCCCAGAGTGGTTTTAACCATTTAAGGAGAATACACAAGTCTTTTTCCCTGGCTGGAGTTTGACTGGCCGTTCACTCCAGCACAAGTTTGTGCTGTGGCTCCTCTGACAGATTAAAGACACACTTAATATCTGTTTTTGTTTTGTTTTGTTCAAGAGAATGTTCTTATGAGCTGCAATGTCCTCTCCATCTTCTTCCTGGAGCTTGATTTGTGCAAGTCTCGTAGAAAGCCATTTCTTTCAGCCCGTGTATCCTTTTTGTGGCTGTTTTTGGCACCTTCCTCAATTTTTCAACTTCCTCCTGCAAATGTGGGCATCAGAACAGTACTTGGTGTTCCAGCTTCGGGCTCGGCAGCTCTGACACTGTCTAATCAGCAGGACCATTTCCAGTGTCAGAGCCTCGGAGGAGGGAGAGGGGGAGGGAGGAGGAATCCTTGGCAGCAAGCTGAGCTTCACCGAGGGCCCTCTGCTTGGGGATTCACACTCTCCTCCCAGCTACAGAAACCAGCTCTGTCAGAGCAGATCTGTTTCCACAAGCTGTCTCCTTGAAGAGCAAGAAGACCTTGCCTTGTACCCTCCAGGACTCCTGCCTGGGCTGCCCTGGTTTGCTTTGCCTCTGCATAGTGCAAATATGTACACGGAAGGCCTGACAGCCACCTTTCACAAGCCTTAAAAATCAACATTCTGGCCTCATGCTGCTCTCCTCTGCCTCCTGGCCCCTCTAACAGGTAAGCCTGAACAGCCCTGAGTATCAGGACGCCGGCCCGAGGCAAATTTCTGCCCATCTGTGTGGAGGCTGCACAGCTCAGGAGTTATTTATAGCAATTCCCATGTCCTCAGCAGCTCTCTCTTTCGAGGATGGTGTCACCGTTGCTTTGCTGTCCCTGTCACCACGCCAGGGCTGAGCTCTCACACCAGTTTCAAGCCACCCTGGCAGCAGAGGGACAGATGACTGTGTGGTTGTTGGCATCCCCGTGCCCATCAGGGAGGCAGGGAGAGCAAAGGTGCCTGTGTGAGCCATCTGCAGCAACAGCCTCTCCACTCCTCGCTGCTCAAGCAGGGCTTCTCGTGGCAGATGGACAAAATCCCAAAGCCCTGAGCTTTGTTTTTTGGCCCTGCTGCACTTCTGCAGCTTCTCCAAAACTCTCACCATCACACCCAGGAGCTGATCCCTCCACCAGGGTGGACTCCGGGTGAAAGAGGTGTCGTTGGTAAATGATCTTTTTATTCCCTGGGCCCAAGACTTCCAGGCTGCCATGCAGAAAATCAGGCTTTCTACAGTGCTACATATTTAATCAGTGCATGAAAAGGCAACTCATCCAGAAGGAGAAGCAGAGAAGTTCCTCCCAACTCTGTCCTTGTGGCTGCATCCACAGGCAAGGCTGTAGGGCTCTGCAAAGCAATAGATCACCCCAGCAAAGCAAGTGAAGTAATGTCTTATAGCAAGAGCCAGGCTTTGCCAGTGCTTTCCTAGCATGGAAAACACTTTCAAATTTCGTTTCCTGAGCACCACCCTATTCATTACCAAAGTCATGGATCACGTTCTGCTGCCCACCAGCAGGCAGCCACTTTTCCGTGAAAGCTTTTTATTTTTCACAGAGGTTTTATTCTTTGAGTGCAGAAGTAAGGCCTAAAATAGCATGTTTTGGAATAAATTCCCTTCCCAGCTACATGAATGGGAGGTTCAGGTTTCTCTCCCTCGACACCTTTGCTGTTCAGCCCTTGTTTCCAAGGGAGAAACCAGCCCAAGCAGGGACTCTGAGCCCCAGGCCTGCCTGAAATGGGAGCTGTGGCTGAGACCTGTCAGGAGAGCCACAACACTTCAGAGATCACAAACCACAGAACAAGTGAGGGAATACATCAGATCCAGCCAGCTGCCAGCATGGCCACCAAAGGAAACATTGAAGAAATAGACCAAAAATGGAAAAAAAATTATCTTTGGGAATTAATCCAGATTTTAGCACAGATTTGATATACATAGTTGTGAGTGAAGGCTTTACCCACTGGAGAGCAATGTGAGATTTTCCTTTTTCCTCCCATTTCCCCCATCTTTTTTGCAGCTGAGGAATGTGTTCCCCGTGCTGGGTACCCACAGGTGCTCTGGGAACAATAGCAGCCTGGGCTGGATCCGAGATACGCCCAGAAAAATCATCACTCATCTCTGCTAGACATTTTTATGGAGCTCCTCAACTTATCCCTCGAGTGTCTTACAAATATTAACATACAAATCCTCACACTTCCTTCCTCTAAGAGGCTGTTATTGCCTAGACTTTAAAAGTAAGGAAGCTAAGGCCGAGAGGTGAATGGACTGGCCCAGATCACAGAGGAAACGTGTGATCTTTGTGCTCTGCACACTCCTGACTTACTAATCTTCAGCCTGGCTTCTTGCCCGTGGCAGATAACAAAGGGTAAAGGTTTGAGTCATGATTTTAAGGGGGAGATTCCACCAGTTTTACTGTCCCCTGCAGGGGGAGTCACCATCCCTGTAGGGGCTGGTAGGACAAGCACCCCATGGCAGGATGAGAGGTCTCCCCCTCCAGGCACCTCAGCCTTTTCTTGGGAATCCAGTGGGGAATTCTGCACTTTTATTTTTATTAGGCCCATTATAAAGGCAGGTGCCTGTGGCCTGCCCTATCCAGCTGGATAAAATTCAAGGGCAACCCAATAAACCTCTCTGCATGCTCTGCAATGGCTTTGCTTTGTTTAAAGCTGGCACCAATTTAAAGTTCAATATTTCAGGCTCTGCTGCTGCATCTTCCCTGAGATGACAGTGAAGATGGCAGCACTTAGAGGAATTCCTGGCTGGAGCACAACTCGGGCTGTATGATTTTCATTAGCACTAACAAGCATTAAGCAGCTGACATCCCGCTCAGGAAAATGACTGTATCTCCAAGTATTCCTCCCAAATGGATGCACAAGGCATGGGCTCTGCAGCCTAGGATTTCTCAGCTCTGAAAAGGGATTTAACTCTCCCTGGGTTTTCCTTGGTCTGCGTAAGTGGTGGTGACATTTGATAACAAGCCTTTGTACAATTCAGAGTCTGCTTTTCCAGCTTCCCCAGTCATGTTTCCCAGCTCCCCCCATCTGGTTGGATTTTTATTTAAATGAGCCCGTGGATCCTGAAGCTGGAAGCTGTGTGTGACATATCACTTTGGATTTTAAGATGATTTTATGAGCCTCTCATCCCTGCAAGGAACACTGAAAAAGGGGAAAGCACCACAGCACCACACAGCCCAGCCCTACAGAGTGCAGCCAGCCAGGCAAAGTGCCCCACATATCTTGGTTTTTAACAATTAGTGGAAGTACTAAGGAGACAACTGGACCAAGTGGGAGACACAGGGAGGTGGGTTCATCTTCTGATCCTGATGCTTGCTCCACACATCTTGCACACCCTGTTGGGTGCATTCAGGGGTTCCAGAAATTTATTAATTGAGCTGGATTGAGTGAATCTATTGCTGACATCAGGGAAAACCAAAGCACTGCTGAACAGGCGCGAGCGCTCACCCTCTCCATGGTCAGTGACAGAAATTCCCTCTGGTGCTGCTGCCCATCCCCTCACCACCATCAGGCTTTCCCTCACACTTGGGGTGAGGGGTGATTCAGGGTCTCCTGGTGGGTCTGGGAAAGCCTGATGGGTGCGTCTGGAATGGTTTGTGCTCAAAGCTCATCTCCACCTCACTGGCAGCCGCACCTTGCACTGGGGTCCTGAGGAATGAGGCCACTGCACCTCTCAGAGCAGCCCAGGAGCTGCTGGGGATGGTTTTATCCTCCCTGCAGCCAAGCAAGCAAGAGGCAATAAATAACACCTGAATTCAGGGAAAAGGCAGGCGTTGTGTGTAACAGGGGAATGCAGCCACGCTGGTGAGCAGGGAGAGATGAATAACAACACATAGATCTCAGCTAAATGGCAGCCCTGAGAGGCAGCACTCGAATCTATGTGCTTCTCAAGAGCATACCCTAAGGTGAAGGATATTTAGTGGCAGGCCAAGGGGACAGCAGACAAGAAACTGAAGTTTTTTCAGCCTTAGTGTGAAGAATAAAGTCAGTGTGGGGGCACTGGAAGTGATGAACGCCGAATGAGGAGATGCCTGGAGAGCCTGACACAGGCAAAGCAGCCAGAATGGAAAGAGCAAGTTTGCCTTTGTGGTGAGTGGCAGGGGAGGGCTTGTCAAGGGCTTTAATCAGCCATGGTAAGCAGTTCTAAAGAAACAGGCACAGCACCAGGCTCTCCACATCCTACAAGAACTTCCCTGCAAGAAAAATCAATATTTAAGGTGCTGAATGCAGGTGAGGGATGGAGACAGACACGAGGGTCTTAGGAGGGAGGAGCAAGCAATGGGCTTTGCTGTAAAACATCCCAATTTCCAGCTGTGCTGCCAACTTTTACACACCTTTGGACTATTCTTCATCCCATTTTCCGTGTATATAGTGAAGGTGAGGATGCCGCCTCCCTGAAACTCTGCAGAAAAAGGATCTATTCCATGCAGAACACAGGCTTTGTGGGGCAGAGCAAGCAGAAATACTGCTCTTTTCTCCATACACACTGAGGGTTTACTTAGAAAAGGCGAAATCATGAAGCAGCAAGCATGGAAGAGAGAGAAATCTAATATAACATATTTTTAAGACAAATATGTGACCTCTAGAAACCATCAGAGGATGTTTAATGACAGACTGAACATGCCCTCTGTTCCATGCTGATCAAAAGGACTGAAAAAGCTCTAATCAACTGCTTGTGAGCACTTTTTTTCCTACTGTAAAAATGGAATTTAATTAAAAATGGAGAGACGGAGACTCAGCTGACTCAGTGGGACTTTGGCCCCTGCCTCGCAGAGCACTTGAGGACATTTTTTAAGTCTCTGCTGATGGCTCTGGAGAATCAGCTACTGGCTGGCTCCAGGATGGATTCCCCACTATGTTTGAGGGTTATGCTCTTGGGGGATGGATTTAAGCACATGCCTAATCTCAAGCATGTGCCAAGCATCCTGTTAATTGAGGGTTTTTCTGAGAAGGCCCTGGTGTTATTGTTTCTCCTTGGAGCCTGTCCCTGAGCACATGTGAGCAGGCACATCACTACAGTCTGGAAAAGCAGAGCATCTTGAAATGCTTTCCCAGACAGTAAACTCAGGACAAAATAAATTTGGTTTGAATGTTCTGGAACTGGTGAATGTCAACCTCTCCCGGTTTCCATTTTCCTCTCATTTCCACTTTGAGCAGAATCAATGCCAAGCTGCTCCCCAGCCTTGCTTGGGCAAAGCAAGGCTGAAAATGGGTAAAGTTGTTTGCAGCAGCCCAGGGCAGAGCTGGGCACGGCACATCCTCACACACCTGCACTTCCTCTGGAATGGGATGCACCCAAATTGTTCCAAACTATCCCAAAGCACCAGCCCTGGGACAGCAGTGACTGAGGGTCCTGTGCTCATCCTGCTGCTGGAATGCCCCTTCCCAGGCCTTTAATGACTCCTGCCTGTCAGAGAGGATATAAATGGAATTAATGACTCAGACTCAACCTCATGAACCAAGGACCAGCTGCAGGGTTGTGGCAGAGGAGATCACTGGGGCAGGACAGACAACCTGAGGGAGAGATGACAAAGGTTTCAAACAGCCTGCAGGAATTTCTCCCCAGGGTGGTGGTACTGATGCCCTAAAGAATGATTTCAGTGTGCCAGAGATGTGTTTAAATCCCATTTATCCTGGGGGTAGCCAGAGGCTCTGGCCCCCAGGGTGGGATATTGCATTTTAGGGAGTCTAACTGGCATATCAGACACCCCTCCCATGCTTTCTGCCTGCTCAGCTTGGCATTGATCCCCTCCTGACCTGAGCTGCTGCTGAGCCCAGCACTCAGCCCCAACCCCACCACCACTACCTGTTCATTGAGGGACACTGAAACGCCCTGCCTGATGGGGAAAGTTGTAATTAACGCTGTCTGCACGGCTGAAATGTTAACGCTTCTATTAACACACTTTTGGACTTGCTTTTAACACCACAGGTGGCTTTTCAAGGGCTCAGGCTTGATTTAAATCACATCCACTGCTTATTGCTGTAATTATGGAAATGGACAGGGCAAGGGAGCACATTTCTGGGTATGGACTCCCATGAAAAGCATGAGGGAAGCAAAGTGGCATGGTTTTATTTTCTGAGTGGATGTTTGGAGATCAGGGAGAGGACTGACCATGAATGACTCTCTCTAACCTGGCCTAGACCTTCCTCAAGGATTTGCCATGGGCATAAAGAGAATTCACTGCTCAGTATTTTCCAGCAGTGTAAAACTGTGTCTGTGGTGGAGCTGGGGTGAGAAATACAGAAAAAATAGAAATAACTTTGTCCTTCAGCTCAGAGCAGAGGGCTGTGGCCATGTTCCAGCCCCACTGCTGCTGACAAGCCTGCATCTCAGCAGGTTGGGAAGCTGAGGAGATGCAGGACCTCAGCTCCAGCCCCCAGGCATGAGCAGGAGCCTCCTCTGGGTCCATCTGCAGGGAGATAACCAGTCCCAAGGCTTCACTGCTCTGCTCCTGACTGGAAATCCCAGGAGGAAACAAGTCCTCTGGCATGTCAACAACCCCTCAAGTTACCTCTCATCTAAATATAGTGCTGGAACTGCAGGGGAGGAAGTCCAGCAGGGAGGAGCAGAGCAGGGAAGGCAGAGCAGGAAAGGCAGAGCTCCCTGACCAAAGGAGGAGGGAAAGGGGCTCATCTTCACTCTGAACCCACAAAGTGCCATGAAAGAAGGTGTGGGGATGCCTCCCTGCCTTTGTATGAACAGCATTCAGCTTCCCTTTGCAGGGGCTGAGGCTGGAGAAGGTGTGGCCAGAGCAAACCCAAAAATGGGATACCCCTGCATGGCCACCACTCTGTCCCCACCATCCCAGTGCCAGAGAGATTTTCTTGCCCCTCAGTGTCCCTGGGGTTGCATCCAGCCCTTGGTTTCCATCTCTGCTCTGCCACTGCCTCCTCCAGAGGCATCTCAGCTTCTCCGGAGCCTCCCCCAGCACATTCCCCTCCATCCCCCCTGCCTTTCAATCTTCCCTCAGCTCTGGACTTTGAGGGGAAGCCTTTCCCCCTGTTTTTATCTGCATACCATCCGTGGCACTCAGCCCTTGTGCTGTCATGCAAAACTGTGAGGAATGAAGAGGGTGATAAAGCAGAGGGAGCCAAAGCATGAAGGCCGTGAACCCCCTGGTTGTATTTCGGAGCCATAAATTACACCCTTCAGCCACGGGTTAAGCAGGTCATTAAAAAGCAAAAAAACACCGGGAAAACATTCAAAAAGCAGCACCCCTTCAGCTCTCCCCTCCCTGACTGCAGGGGAGGCAAATCACAGCCCCCTTACCTGTGCTCTGGGATGCAGCCTGCTATGCCAGGTATTTTTGGCATTGCCTCAGCCCTGGCTGTAAATCTTTATCTCTCTGGCTGAGCTGACACCCTGCCAGAAGAGTTTGTCGTGGGATAAACTGGGTGAGCCCGGGGTGGGACTGTGGAGGGGGGGATGGCAGGGGCTGCGTGTGGCACATGGGCTGGAGCTGGAAAATCCCTCTGCAGTGCCAGGTCCATTCCCAGAGTGGGAGGAAGAGGTGCTGGGCAGAGTTAACTCAGGTAAGGACCAGAAAAGGCTGGTATTTGGGTACAGCCTGGTACTTTGCAGTAAGTTAGAGCAGATAAATCATTTTGACAAAATAATTAAAGCATGTATATGCTGTGATTTATAGCACTGCCTCTCGCTGAAATACCCTGGGCTGGAGTGATGCTGGGTACAGGGATGTGCAAAGCCAAGGGAAAACCTGTCAGGGGTACAGCTCAAAATGCTGGGTTTGCCATTGCAATGTGAAGATTCAAATCCAGAATGATTCCAAATCAAAGACTCAGCCTGGAATCAACGTGGCTGTGGGCTGGGTGACTCCAGCTGAGATAAATCTCCATCACAAGTCAAAAAGTGGAGCTTGTTTTCCCTCTGTGCTGCTTGAGGGGGAACCATGAGGAAGACAGAGCAAAAACTGAAGGCACAAACAGCCACCTTCCTAAAGCCAGGCAGTGTTAAAGCAGAGAGAAAGCCTTTTGTAGAGGCAATTACACAAATGCAGTCTGGGCTGAGAGCTGAGCCTGACCTGCTGCTCTCAGGATGGGCTGACATCGTTATTAAAGCTCATCAGGACAGACCCTGTGCTGTGCAGGCCAGCTGAAAACACCAGAGAGATATTTACTATTTGACTTTGCTCCATACCTCATAAAGGGCAGAAATAAAATAAAATAACTCGGCATCAGGACAGTCCTTTGGGTGGGAGGGGAGCAGGCACTGGGGTTAAATAGGGAAGTGACCCAGAGGGTTTGGACAGAAGGAAATGGCTCCTTCTTCATGTGCAGGGATGAGCCACATATGAGGTTTTATTTTTGTTGTGGCTAGCCCAAAAATTAATAATCTCAAATTGCTGTAGGAGGTTATTTTACCAGGGAAGAAAGAGGTATGTGGGATTTAGACAAACTGTCAGATTTTCTCTAAGAGAAAAAAATGTAATTTCTCAGCAGCTTCGTCTAGGCCACCCTTTGAGGATCTTGCTTTTCAAAGTTTCCCTTTTTTTTTGTCTAGACTTGATCAGTTCTGTAACATACACATTCATTTCCCTCTCTTCTTCCAAATCATCTGCTAGTGACTGACATTTCACTGGAGTGCCATCTTACTGGCACATAAATGAAGCTTTTCAGCATTCTTAGAAGGGGTAGTCATCTTCTGAGATTCTTGGAATTCAAGTTGAAGATGAAAAAAATATATATTTTTTTTAAACCTGCAAAACTTGGGGGTTTTTTTCCCCCTAACAGATGCTCTATGCAAATGTTGAAATAAGTGTATTAATATCAAGCTCAGCCATCTGCCTAAATAATTTCTCAGGGAGAAAAAAATTGCAGCATAAGAAACATGAAAAATTAAAGCTGGGTAGCAGATTTAAAGAGGGTATGGCCTGTCAGGCTGCATGGACCAATGGATGAAGCAGGCAGGGCACAGAGCAGCCCCACATCCAGCAGAACTGGGGATTTTCCCACCTTGCAAGACCTCCCTCTATCCCAGCAGTTTTAATTCCTGCAAGACCTGGGTGCTGCTGAGTTTTCCAGAGTATAAAGGGCCTGATCCAGCACCCAAGGGTGGTCAGTTCAGCTTCCACCCCGTTGGAGCTGATGGGGAGATACAGCTGCTTGGAGGGTGGGAATCATCTGCTCTGCTTTGGCATGGGCTGAATCACATCCTGGGCCCTTGGGAAGGAGTGGGGGGAAGGAGATTCCCAAATGTCCCAACCCTGCTGCTCAGTGGGAGGAAGGAGGTCAGAGCCCAGTGGGTACCACACAGTGCCCTGGAGGATGTGGAGAACAAACCTTCTCCAGCAGTGGGGCTGGAGGCTGTTCCACTTCACTCTGTGGAGAACAAACCTTCTCCAGGACTGAGATTGGAGGCTGTTCCACCTTGATCTGTGGAGAACAAACCTTCTCCAGGACTGAGATTGGAGGCTGTTCCTCCTCACTCTGTGGAGAACAAACCTTCTCCAGGACTGAGATTGGAGGCTGTTCCACCTTGATCTGTGGAGAACAAACCTTCTCCAGCAGTGGGGTTGTAGGCTGCTCCACCTCTCTCTGTGCTAGAGCCCTGCCTTCCTGTAGTAATTCCCCATCCTCAAGTGGGGCATGGCAGTGATCAACCCACAGCCTCCTTATTTTGTCCCCAAACCTGCTGGTCCCCACCTCCAGGTGCTGAGTGAGCTGGGGAGAACAAAGGGGACAGCTCTGCCTGCAGGGAGGGTGGAGGGCATTGCCCACTCCAGGCAAACCTCCAGCAAGGCAAAGCCTCATCCTAAACAATAAACAATCCTCTGCCCTCTCCAGCTCTGGGAAGGGGAGCTGCTGATGGAGCCCCTTGGAATGAGCTGAGGGGATCAGCTGCAGAACCTGGCAGGGTGGGAGCACTCTGGGCTAACAGATCCCAGGGCTGCTGCCTGCACCCCACAGGGCACCTTCTCCCCATCCCTGCCTCTGGTGCTGCTGTGTCCCGGTGGGAAGAGCTGTAGGAGTGGCACATTCCCAGTGTGCCTCCCCCCCACATCCCAGGGTTTAGCATCAGGCACTTGTCTGAGCTCCTTCTCAAAGTGAGGATGGGGAGAAATGTATCAGGCAAGGCAATACAGAGAGCTGGATTGACTTCCAAAAATCCTCTCCAGAGGTGGGAGGAAGGAATAAACAAACAAATAAACAAGGGGAGTTTTCCCTCCATCCTCTTCAAAAATTTGCTCTTAGAGAAGCTTTAGGGGATGAGCAGTGACCATGAGCAGCCTGTGAGCTGCAGGGTCTCACCAGCCTCACACCAGCCATGGGAGGGGATTTGGGATCAGCCCAAGCAGAGATGCCCACACTCTGCCCATCCCACTGCAACAACCCAACTTGGACCTAAACCAGTTTATTCTGGTTCGTATTTGGGTTTTTACGGTAAAATCCAAAGCTGATTCAGGGGTGTGTGAGTGGAGCTGAGCTCCATTGACTCAGGACATGGGTGGTGGAGACAAAGCCAGCCTCGGTGGCCAGGCCCTGCCAGAAGTTCTATGGATGGTGCTCAGTCCAGAGGAGGAATTTTCTGTGCATTTCTGGGCAGATTGGACACAGCATTTGGGAGGCTAATGAGGCACTAAGGAACTCCACTGGGCTTGGCTCCCAGGCTGTTTTTCCAGCTTATTTTTGCCTTGGATCACAGTTCCCAAAACATCCATCTCCTCTCAAAGCCCAGGCAATTCTGCAGGGGGACGATGTCCTTGGCTCACTTTGGGGACTGTGTTGTTTTCCCATGGAGAGGACAGTCTGCATCCAGCATCTTTACCTGACTGACTTTCCTGCTGTCCCAAACAGGGCTGCAGGGTCCTGCCAGCCCCTTGAGAGTGACACTGGGCACTCCTGTGGGGGAATTAGCTGTTCTGGGACACACACATGCCGTGGATCAGGCTGTGGATGATCCGGGCTCCAGCCCTGGTCTTGGTTAGGGGATGCAGGCACAGCAGATGTGCTTTTAAGACAGAGACAAAAGCCCATAAAAGCCAGTATTAAAAGGTTTTTCCAGGACTCTTCTTTTGTTAAACCAACATAGTGAGCTACAGCATCATCCTCAGCAAAATGAAACTTGAGCTGTTGACCAGTCCCTGCTCCCCAGTTCCCAGTGCCAAGGGCAGAGCAGAGACCCCCAGACCTTGCTGAGGTTAGAACTGGCTGGATTTGCAATCTCTCAGTCCATTAATTACCAGAATACCAAGGCACAATCCTGCCCACATCTGGGTGACTTACCTGAGGTGAGATCTCACCCTCAGGGATGTGAAAGCTCCTCTCCCGCAAACACGGAAGAAGGAAAGAGGGTTTGAAGGATGAGAGCCCACACAGGGGTGCAGTGCTGGGTCTCCAGTTGGAAACTGAGCCCAAACCTGCATTCCCACCCCAGCCACATGTGCTGTCTGCCCTGTGGCATCCATCCTGCAGAAAGCTCCATCCCACCTTCTTTGCTCTCAGCTGCAGAACTCTGGGGTGAGATCAGGGCTGAGAAACCCCAGAGACAGAGAGGTGAGAGGAGCAGCAAGCAGCAGCTTTTATTTACTGCCAGCACTGGGAATAGGGAAAGATGAAGCTTTCCTGCCCAAGGAAATTTTTTTATTAATTTCTGGGGGATGTGAGGTGGACGATTAAAGAATCTCCAGCCCTGTGTGCAAAGGAGATGAGCACTTATGTCCCACCCTCTGGGCAAATCTCAATGCAGGCAATCACAGCTGCCATTCAAAACCATCCCTGGGGTTTCCCTTGCACCTGGAGCTCCTTCCCTCATCCTGAACTTTTTCTCATTTACCCCATCATGGACAAGAGTGATTGCTCATGAGATAACTGCATGACCCAAGAGACTCAGCCTCTGCCTGCAAAATCATGTAAAAAAATCTCCCCTGTGCACTGTGGTTTAAACCAAGTCACCCTGGGCTCAGACAGAATTGGCTTTTGTCAAATATTAAGCAAGTGAATATAATTTTTTCCCCTCATTTGGGGCTTTTATGATCTCTGGCCATACAGGTCTGTTTCTCTTCCATCGGGATAGGGAAGGAGATGCCTAAAATCAGTGCAAAAAGCACCTTCCAAAAAGCTGAGAAGCCCTGGGAAAGAGAATTATTTCAGTGCCAAAGCTGTCACAGGGTTTGTCTCACTCACCCCAGATCCTCACCATGAAGCTCCTGGTGTTGCTCTATGTTTTTTTTTTTTTTTTTTTTTTTTTTTTTTTTTTTTTTTCCTGGAGGACAGGCAGGGAGTGACAAGCTGGAAGCAGGAGAGGACACACAGGGCAGCAACAGGACCAAACATCTCCTCTTACATCAGCAGTAGGTGACAGATTTTTGGTTGCTGCCTCGTTTTCCCTCTCCCCATCACCCCCTTTCCAGAGTGGCTCCAGTCCTTTCACTCTGTGTCTCATTGCATGTGAGGTTTCTTTAAAAGTAAAATTGAAAAGCGCATTTTACACCACTCCACACATGTAAAAATAGAAAAGGGAGCCTTGAACAGAAGCTGCATTATGTTTTTGGAGCAGGTCCCTCCTGCCAGGTGTGACGTGATGCTCCTTTCCAAGTCTTGGCATGTTTCGGGCAGGGTTCATCCTTCCTGCAGGCACTCAGGGTAGCTGGGGCCAGAAACCCGACAGCTCCACTCACAAATTCCTGTGCAAACCTCGTGGGCAGCCAGCCAGGGCCTGAATCACAACCCAGGTTCAGCCTTCCGGTGGGATTGAGGCTATTTTTGTCCCCTTTTGGCTAATCCAAAAGAGGAGGTGTCCTGCTGCCTCTGGTTTAGCCTCTTGAGGACAAATCCTCAAGGGATTCCAAAACATTTAGAGATTTGAATGGGTGGGTTTATTTATCCCACTAAAGGACAGATTAAAGCAGTCACATTGGAATCCAGCCCATCACAAGGTGACCATGGAGACCAGAAGCAGCACAAAATATTTTCTACCTTGGGCTTACTGTCCCTAAAGTCCCCAAGCCCCGAGGGGTGTGACAACCTCTGTAGGTCTGACCTGGTTGCTCAGTGGGCAAAGTCAGGTGCTGGAGGTGACATCTTTTGGACACCCTCTTCTTGGCATCCATGAAATCTCCATGGCCTGGCAAAGGGAGTTGAGACGATGAAACCCCACCAGGACATCCCTCCCCCTGTGTCTGGAGAAGCAGATGGAGGTGACAGAGACACCCCAACACCAGCTGGGAGCTGTCCCCATCCCCAGGCAGGTGAACAGTCTGACCCAGTGACAACACCTTTGCAGTGCAAAGGAGAAAAGCAGGGAAAGGAAACACAGGCAGCAAAATAACTCGGCAGAGCTCTGGACTTTTGAGCCTACGAACTGTTAGGATATTCCTGGGTACATAAATATTAAATGAGCTGCAGCGAGGAGGAGAGAGATGTCTGTGCTGCTGGCAACCTGGGGCAGGGAGCAGGGACTTGGCCACTCCACACATCCCAACACAGCCTTGGAGCAGGCACAGGATGACCCAGGGCAGCACTGAGCATCCCTCGGGGGCCTCTGCTGTCACACAGCAGCTCCTTGACTGAGGCTGGCCCTGAGGTTCCCTGCTTGTTGTCCGGGCTGAGACACTTAGCAAATCCCATGTAGCTAATTACACTCTGGTTCGATGCCTCACAGCCTCTGGTGCTGTTTCTTGTGTTAATTAGCAGTGCCCAGCAGGGAGAACACATCCCCACCACGTCTTGCTTCCCCCCTCACCACGAGTGAGGGATGGAGAGTGCTGATGGAGCTCTGCTCTGTCCCTCAAAGATGAGAGAGGGGGACATGTTCCACCACACAGCCAGGCTTGCTGCAGACATCTTCCCGTGGCACCAAAAGCCACGGTGGAAAATGTCTCCTTGTCAGGACCTTGCACCCAGCAGGAAAACTCATGATATGGTGTGGGCAGCTGGCTGCAGGAGGAGCAGACATCCCTGCTCCCTGGGCTAAGTCTTCTGGCCTGGCTCCCCATGGTGTTTGCTGTGGGCTGAGAGGCTCACAGCAGCTTTAAGGACCTGTCTGTGCATTAATTCAGCCCACCCCAATCCCTGTGAGGGCCAGCTCAGCTGGCAGCATCTGAAGGCCCTTGAGGGCACATGAAATCCAAGCAGCACTTGGGCAGGCACAGGTGGCAAACAAGCAGCCACTGCGTTTGCTGCAAAACCATTAAATCTTGGCTGGGGAGGAGGAGACTGGAGCAGACAATCTCCAGCTGGCAGGAGCCCAGCTGTGCCTTGGAACTGAGCACTCAGCCAGTGGCACGGGGAGGGCTTGCACACAACTGCAGCTGGGAGACAGAGGTGCCTGGAGCCCAGCTGGGATGAAGACCCAGCAGAGCCAGGGTGGGTCTCAGCTGCTGCAAACTCACCTGCAGAGACGTCTCCTGGAGGGGTAGAAGGAGTTGGATGCACCTCATGGGGCACCTGCAGCCAACACAGCTCTTGCATTGGCCAGGAGGGGGTCAGGAGCCCAGGTCTCTGGGCTGATAACCTCAGGCTGTGTCCTCATGTCCAGAGGAGAGGATGAGGGGAAGTTGTGGCAATGGTACCTGACCCCACAAAGGCATGAGGGGCCTGCAGAGGGCCAGACTGGGGAGCAGAGCTGCACTGAAAGCTGGAGAGCAGCAGAGCAGGGAGCACTGGCCTGGACCCTCCTCTCCTCCCCAGCAGAAGAGCATCCCTGGTGTGCGTCCATGGGTTCTCCACCAGCCTGTGGGTGTCCCCTCGCTGAGCAAAGGCCAGGCAGGGTCTTTCCTTCCAGACACCTCATGGATCTGCAGCAACCTGACTGTTTTATACCTGCTAAAACCCAGATCTTGGGGCCCTGCATGGTGAAAAATCCCCGAAGTGCAGCCTGCAGCCCCCCCCAGGCACCTGGAACACGGGGAGCTGCTGGGACAAAGGTGCCAACTCCTGCCCTGGCTCCCTCCGTGTCTGGCTCAGGAAGCTGCCCCTTGTTGCCTCTGTTCACCCCACCCCTCCAATCCTTCCTCTTTTCTCCCGGGATTAAACAAACCCCGCGGTGTTTCCAGCATGACTAATTCCATAATGACAGCAATATCCCCTGCCTCCCGTGCAGCCCAGGAAGGTGCCAAGCACCATTAGCGTGCTGGTACACATTGCTGTTGCATAATCAGCTGGATCTTCCTGGGGGAAAATGAGCTGAATTAGACACTCTCCTTTGCTGGAAGAGCAGGGACCAATGGGGATTTCCACGAGAGAGATGGTTATAAAAGGAAAATCCATATGAGGCTGCCTTGGAAAACGGCTGTTGTCTGACAAATGCCAAAAAGGAGCCTGTGTCTCTCTCTGACACACATTCTCATGGCTGTGAGAGTGAAGGGGCTCTTCTCTTTGGTCCTGCCGTGCTCCATGTGCTGCTGCTCTCACCCTCACTGAGGTTCTGTTCATTTCTTCACTCGGGGGCTGATCCCATGGCAGGAGGTTCCTTCAACACCTCCTGCACTGAACTCACGAGTGCCCCAGGGATGAGCTCCTCAGCCTGGGGTGCCAAAGGAAACTCAGGACCACACCTGGAGAGGCAAATCCCAGGCTCCTGGTGAGACCTCAGCACCCCAGCTCTGCGAGGAGGGGTGGTGATATGATCTGCTGGTGGCATTTGGCTGTCACATACCAGAGGAAAGAGCTGCCTTATTCTCTGTCCCATTATCCCAGAGTACATTTGGACAAGCAACCAGGTAAAGAACAGAGTTAATTATTCTGCTTTGGCAAGGAAGAGGCTGCCCATGAAGTCTCATTGCTGATGCATTGCTGTGGAAATGTGTGGCAGGAGGGGGGAAATCTCACCTGCAGAACTTCCAATGCAATTCCCTCCTTTGTGCCTGAAATTAAAAGCCAATGACTGGAAATGCAGCTGAGAAAAGGCTTTAACTTGCAGCCGTTAAGTGTTGAAAACTGACCCATCTGATGATGGATAGTGAAACATCTCTTTAATTTCATTGCTCTTGCCAGCAATAACAGCCTTTGTTGGCTCTGATCTCGGGGCTGGCTCTCCTGAATCGGGGGCAGGCAATTCCCCATCCCCTCCTCCAGAGATTTGAGCCTCTGGGTGCAGCCCTAAGCCAACATTCCCGTTTATCCTCGCAGTCCCTCTTTGCTCATCTGCAAGATTTCCCTGACTTGGAAGCACCAGCCCCTTCCTGGGATGTAGGAATGTTCCAGGCGACTCTGTTTATTATTAATAAGTTTCTATACGTGTGTGAAAGTCCCTGCAGCTCCCTGTGAAATGAACCTCCAGAGGCAGATTTTGTACTGGTTCCCTTGGCTGCCTTTCCCTCCCCATCCCTGCAGAAATCAGCTTTTGGGCCCTTTGTTTGGTTGTGACCAGAGGTGTTTTCTAAGTGATGGCTGAGCTGTGAATTGGAAGTGTTACCTGTCCTATTTCCTGCCCACCCCAGCTGTTGTTTGTGGCCTGAAGAGTAATTTGCTCACCTTGGTTTTGTTTGGGAGATGAATATTGGTTACGACATCATCCAAGTCAACCCAACACTCATATTTAACAGGCTCATTCTTGGGTTGTCAAGTGCTTGTTGAAGAACCCTGCAATGTTTTGTAATTATGATTCATAGAATCATAGAATCATGGAATGGTTTGGGTGGGAAGGGACCTTAAAAATCATCCAGTTCCACCCCCTGCCATGGGCAGGGACACCTTCCACTATCCTGGTTTGCTCCAAGCCCTTTCCAACCTGGCCTTGGACATTTCCAGGGATGGGGCATCAACAACTTCCCTCAGCAATGTGTTCCAGTGCCTCACCAGCCTCACAGGGGAGAATTTCTTCCTCACATCCAATTTAAATCCACCCCCTTTCAGGTTAAAGCCATTCAGGAATCTCCCCATCTCACAGAGAGCAGACAGTGAAGGGCAGAAGGAATGGCCCAAGCTCAGAGCTGGGACGAGAGCTGCAATCACAGCTCCCAGCACGGCGCCTTTCCTGCTGATTCCTGTCAAAAACAGGGGGACAAGAAGGTTTTCAGCAGAATCTTTTGTTTTCCTGAGGAAACTTCAGCCTTCCCAGGTTACCACCAAGGCTTTTATTTTTTCTTACTCCTCAGCTCAGCCAGGCTGGATGAATTGTCCCCCAGTGTCAGCACCAGTGCTGCCTGTGCTGTCGGGCAGCTTTGATCTACAGCCCAGAAGGAACTGAGTGAAGAGCTCTTCGTTTCCTCTCCCATAAACAAGTTTTCCTCATATTTTGGCTTACACACATCCAGAGGGCCAACACCATGTGAGGTTCCTGTGTTCCTGACATTCCTTTGCACATCTCCTGAGCTGGACTTGAGTTGAGAATGTAAAATCCCAGCTGGGTTTGGATAGGTTTACACCCAACCTGCTGAAGGAGGGGATGGCTACCAGGATGGCTGCCTGGACAATGCCAGGTGTTTCTCACACAGACAAACCCCTTCCCTCTCACAAACGGCCCATCACAGGAAATTGGATTGACCTCTGCTTTATTTATTGTCACCATCTCTTGCTCTGCTTTGTCAGAGACTGATGACTGCTCCCAGTGCTGGCCATCCACCCAGACCTCAAGGAATACTATAAGGCTCTTTGGAGAGATGCAATCACAGAGCTGTGGGCAGTTGGCCAGATTAATTCCTGATTACAGTGTAGAATATATGGCCAGCGATTTCTCAAATCCCACAATCAGCTGTTTTAGGCAGCCATAAAATAAAATACTGCGCATATATTGACTAAAATCCATCTCAAACACCAGGAGGATTTAGTCCCTTCTCGTGGGGTTGGCTGTCCATTCCTCTGACCCTCCTGCACACTCCTTTGGGGTGAAATCCCTCTCCTTGTACCCAGGAACCCACATGGAGCATGCAGGATGAAAATTTCCAAGCTCGCCATAAACATGATGGAAACACTCTCCTGAGTTTGAAAGCCAGGGTAAATCTGGATTTTTCTGGCACTGGCTCTTGCTGACTTCGTCACACTTAGTGGGCTTGCTTAGATGAGCAATTAATTGGTCGAGGCAGGATTGCCTGGGAAAAGTCAAGTGAGAAATGCCTTTCATAGAACATCAAGCTGGATTCAGTTCTCAAAATCACGGGAGAAGGGCTGTCACAGGACATATCTGCATGGAAAGCCAAAGGAAAAAACAAGTGATGAACACTGAAGTGAACTGGTTTATCTGGCCAGCTCTGGTGGTGGGAGATCCTTGCCAGGACCTGAAATGTCAATGCTATGGACACCTCTGCAACCTGCTCTGTGCTGTTGGAGCCCTCAAAGTCCTGGAGGAGTTAAAGCCCTAAAATCTCTCTTGGTGACCTATGCTGGGGCTGCCTCTGGCAGGCAGAGCTCTTCCCAAAGGATTACACCCCAAATCTTTCCCGCATCCATCCTGACCCAGCAGCTCCTCAGCACAGGGGCTGCTCTGAGCAGCCCATGGTTCTCTCACAGGAGATCTACCCCAAACCATGGCCACCTAAAGCCCCTCTCAGCCTGCTGGCACTGCCCTGTGTCCCCACTGCAGCCGTGGTGGCACTCTGTCAACTCACAGGCATCGTGTCCCCAGGGCAGGGGACAAGGCAGTGCCAGCCCCCTCACTGGTGCAGGGGTCCCTCTGTGGCCCATCCAGCAGGTCTGCATTCCGTGCCAGTGGCAAGAGAGGTTTTCTGAGGGCTCTCCTTCCCTCTTTGCCCCTCTCCCAGCCCTCAGGATGCTCGCACAGAGGAGGCAGCATATGTGTGGTTTGGAGGGAAGCAGCTTTTGGACATCTCCCTCACGCAACACCTTTCCTCCCTCTCCTGTCCTTTTATTCCTGTGCGTGGTGGAGAGCAAAAACCTCTCTGCAAGCCTGGCTTATTTTTAGAAGGCTGCACAGCCAGAGACACCCTTTCACTGGCCAAAGTAAGAGGACACCAAATGGTCCTGACCTTTTTCTCCAAGGCCCCATGTCGGGCCGTGCATTGAGCAGAGCGCGGGGTGGAAGAAGGGAAGGAAGGAATTTGTGTGTGTTTGCTTGGCCCACTGCCCTCGCCTGGGGCTTGGGGTTATATAAAGAAGATGAGGACACTGCACAGGGATGAAGGTTTGCTGGCCATCACAGCGTTTGGAAGCTCCACTGACAACGTCATGGGCTTGAAAGCACTTTACAAATCCTCCCCAGGACTGGGGAGAAATGCTTCTCCTCCTCTCTCCCAGGAGCCAACCTGAACATGCACCGTGGTTTTACCTAAAGACTGAATTTTCTCCTTTGACACCCCTGTGCTGCAGCAGGGGCTTGGTGAAGTTCCTCACGCATCTGAGCCACAATTTGGAAAAAAATAATAGCAAAATAGCAAGGGGTTGATCCCTGCTTGAGAACAGAAGTCCTGAGAGGCAGAGGAGTCCTAGATTTGCTCTGCCTTCAGACTCTCAGATGTCTTTCCCTTTATTTTAATCCAGTCTCACCAGGCTTGGTGCTGTGACCATTTCCCTGGAGAGCCTGTTCCAGTGTCTGACCACCCTCTGGATGAAGAACCTTTTCCTAATATCCATTCTAAACCTCCCCTGACACAGCTCCAGCCATTCCCTCGGGTCCTGTCACTGGTCAGGGAAGAGACTGCCACTCCCCTTGTCCTCAGGAGGAAGCTGCAGACCATGATGAGGTCAGATGGTCCCTGCTTTTGCAACGGATTTTGGAAATAAACCACCTGCCATGCTCTGTCCCTTGGGCTCACAGCTGTACAGTGGCACTGCTTCAGCTGAAATGATGCTGCCTGCACACCGAGCGGGGCCCTTGCTGCTACACAAACACTAAAAAAGGGTTCAACAAACTTGGAAAGTGATTTTAAGACAGGAGTGAGCGCACAAGGGCAGGTGAGCAGGGTAATGAGGTGCCTGCTGTGCCTTTTCCCCTGGCTTTGTGACCTCTTCACCCATCCAAGCCCAGCAGCCAACACAGACCACGGGCACACCAAAGGGATCAGATGTGTTCTCCAATTCAGATAATTGATAAAAACAACCCTCTCTCAGCCCCAGCCCTGGCTTGGATATGACAGCCAGGCCAAGGAGGCCTTTGAGGTGCCTGGAGCTGCTGCAGACAATGGGGAGGCTGAGTCCCAGGAGGGCAGCAGGAGCAGAGGAGGAGCTGCTGTTCATGACCCATCAGCTCTCCAGAGCATAAGGACGCCTTTGTTTGCTTCTCCTCCAGCCTCCTGTTACCCAGAGTAGGAGAGGCAGGAGACGGCAGAAACCTGGGATTTTCAAACATTTTCTGACTCAGATGCAGTGGGAGAGGGGGAGGAAAGCGTTCCCACACCCAGCCAGGCTGAAACAAACACGCAGTGCCTCCCCTAAAAAACAAAAACCCTAAGGGATTTGGGGGTCTGCTTGGTTATCTGCCCCAAAATCCAACCCTGCCTGGAGGCAGCATCACCCACAGCCTCCTGTTAGTGAGGTGTTGTGATGGGGGATGAAGTTTTCCTCCTGGCAGCCAGGGATGTGCAAAAAACTCGGCTTCCACTTGTCCAGGTACAGCCTACCCCAACCCCAGTCTCAGGATGTTCCCCTTATCAGGCTGCCCCTTCCCCAGATGGAAAAGTTTTCCAGCCCCAGAATCTGCTCAGAGACTCTCCAACAGATTTACTCAGAGTTTTGTCAACCTGGGGGTTTTTTCCCCCAAAATTATTTCAGAGAGAAGTTTTAAATTGCAGCATCTGCCCCTCCCTCCTTTTCCTTCTGTGCAATTGTTGTATGGGGCTGGAATTACCTGAAGGTTGGGTTTTCATCTAAAGGAGGAAGAAGGCAGAAATGCCATTCATTATCTCCAATTGATTTTATTTATCAGGTATAAAGGAGCAACTGGAAGCCAAACAGACGTGTGGGCAAATAGGTTCAAAGGGGCTGCTATCATTTAATGGGGGAAATGATAAAGAGCTTTAGCACGAGGTGATGCTGGCAGAGAACTCCAGGACTCTTTTCCCAGGTCAGAAGGAAAAGATGAGGACAACTGCACTGACTTTGGCTCGACCCAGTCAAATATTGCAACGATGGTTTTTAACTTGCAGTCAGCTTGAAGGCAGCAAAAGCAGCTCCAAACCTGAAGGAAAAGATCACGTGCCTGAAATCTTGCCTGATTTTTTTCCCAACTATATCATCTAGTCTAATAAAAGACAATAACTCCTCCTCCCAACCTTGCCTTGCTCAGAGCCTGAAAACACCAGAGCTCCAACAATTCTCATTTAACAAAGGGAATGAGTCATTCATCAAAGCATGCATTTGGAAAAAAAAATCTGCATATTCATTTATTCTGGTATTTAGCTAAAAAGATTTGGTTTACCTGTAGAAAATTATATTTAAAAAAAAAATCAACAAAACCTAATCAACAGCTCTTGAAATTCAGAGTCTGGGTGCAAATGGCTAAAAGATATTTTTGGGCACAAATCACATAATTTTTCAGGCATAAGCAGAACAGTGGGAACAAAGGACTTGCCGAAGGATTGCAGCTCGAGCGAACTCTGGGGAAATCATTTCCACAGACAGATGGATGGAGGGACACCCAAATGTCAGGAAATGGCACCCAAAACTTGACAATATCCAGGGCAATGAGGAAGCTGCTGCCCTTTTACACCCCACATACGGATTGTCTGTGTACAAAAAAAGGAAAAAAAAGGAAAGCCACGTGGCTTTGAGACATTTTCTGGGGTGACAGAGGCTTGGTGACCACAGGGTGGGCACATTGTCAGCTGCAGAGGTTTAACAACACTCCCAAACCCCTTTAAAAAATGTCCTCTAGTCTGCAAGGCAAGCAGAACCTCTGGCTACAAAGACATTTCTCTGGATCTTCATAAAGCTTTTTATTTTTTTATTTTTTTTTAAGTGGGGTCTGTTCTGGTTTTTACCTCTAAGCACTGGGAGCTGCTCCCAGGGCCAGCAGAGCCTGGAATTGCAGCAGTGCAGAACATCCCTGCTCCAAGCTGAGGCTGCTGCAGTCTGAACAAGGTGTCTTTGCCCCAGCGCCTGAAGAATTGTGGGGTTTTGGTGGCTTCAGTGAATCTTAATTGCACCCATCCAAAAGCAGTG
The DNA here is from genome assembly GCA_025920805.1 of Petroica traversi. Classification (NCBI taxonomy): domain Eukaryota; kingdom Metazoa; phylum Chordata; class Aves; order Passeriformes; family Petroicidae; genus Petroica; species Petroica traversi. The sequence continues at coordinate 3,318,649 of JAHLSL010000022.1, forward strand.
ACCTCAGCCCTGCCAGCCATAAAACACTGCTCGCTGCTTGGGCTTAATGGTGTGTGGCCTGCCAAGGAAATCTTTTTCCTCTCCCTTTCAGAGACAATCCGTGGGAATTTATTGGCTTTTTAAAGCTGTCTGATCTTTCACTGAAGGAAACTAATGGAATATCAATGACACCAGGTATTTGTCACAAGTATCATTTGTGGAGGAAATATGGGCCTGGCTCGGGAGGGTTCTCCTGCACATGGTTAACCAATTCTACACACAGGTCCAGGCAGCAGCTGGGATCAAACCCAGGCTGCTCCGTGGCTGCAGGCTTATCAGCCACCACCAAACACAGAAAAGCAAAGAGCATCCCTAATTCGGTTGACTAATTCAATTTAAAACCCCGATGAGGACAAGGCAGCTTGAATTTTCATGGGAGCTTTAATTTAGGACGACACCTTTGCAGCTGGAAGGAAGAGCCTTTGGTTGGTTTTAAACACCTTTTCAAAATAATAGGTAAAAAAAAATTAAAAATATGAAAACATTCATTTCCCTATTTTTTTATTGGCATCTCCATTTTTTTTTAGCTCTGGCTTTTCACTGGGCTGCGCCCTGTTTGGGGAAAGGTCTGCTCTTTTTTATCTCTCTTTCTGACAGGCTGTTACCTAAAAGAAAATGATATCTCAAAAGTGTTGGGATAGATGTGAGGCTTCAGTTTTTAACAGAAAAAAATAAAAGAGCTTTATATAAAGACTGCATCTTTTTGTGGCCATCTAACCCTTGTGGAGGAGTTGAGCCTGTTGTGCTGAGGTTTTACCCCACAGGGCAGCACCAGAGCCAAGATCAGCTCCTCAAAACTGAGATTTGCAAACATCCCATGCTCAAACCCTGTTTTTTGGGACACAAATCTGCTTTCAGGTTTTCTCACCAGCCTTAAATAAATCTTGGGCTCTCAAGAGCCTGCTAAGGACCATGCCCAGTGATGAGTCTTTTTCTGCAACATGGTGGGAAAGCTGCTCTTAAAAGTACAAAATGTGCCAGAAAGGAACGAGCAACATGGCTCATTCCTCGAATTTTTTGGAACGGGGTTTGAATAACAGAGGGGATGGTGGCAAAGGGAAAAAAAGGCCACTTTTGTGCTCAAAGGCTGGAGAAATGTTGAAGTACTCGGAGCTTCGTGTTAAATTAGTGCAAAACACGGTGATTCGCTGCAGGGCTTGAATTTCAGCTCCTGCAAACCTCTCTCGGGGGAGAAGTGAAAGGGAAAGCGCAGGTCCTGGGTCTGAAAGCAGTGAATAAATGAAGCCAGGGATCCTTTAACCCCGGGAGTGTGGCAGGAGAAGCTGCAGAGGGAATTTCCCGCAGAGCTCTGACAGCGCAATTAGCGGCGGGCTTGATCCGCCAGGGAATGAGAGCTGGGAGGGGATTCTTTGTCAGCTCATGGATCTGCTGAAGCTTCTGCTGCCTATATCCTCTCAGACCTCGCCTAAACCGTGGTGCTCTGTCCCCCAAATCCAGCCCCTGGGCTCGCATCCATCCAGGATCCCGCAAGGAATTGCTCCTGCCTTGCCCCGTGAGCTCCTGGCGCTTGTCCACCCTCGGTGATGGCAGCAGGGATGGCCCAGCTCCTCTGAGCCCTTGAGTGCCTCTGTTCCTTCAAAGCTTCTCAGAAATGAGCTGGAAATCAGGGTGAAAAGAGTGTGCAAAAAATGTAATTTAAAAAAAATAATGCTGTGATCGCATTCTGTGGGTTCCATGGGGTGATGTTTGTGGAGAGATCCCCAAACCCAAGCCTGGCAGAGCTGCAGGTTCATGGCTGAGCTGTCTCTGGGTCTGCTGGCAGCTCCTGGAGGGCAGAGCAAGAGAGAGGGAGGAAGAGAGAGAGCAAGAGGGAGACACACCAGGTACTCGCACACCAGAACGTCACATGAACATGTTTAGTATTTTTCCAGAGGGAAAATATCATTCAAGAGGCATAATTATATCTTAGGTTCCTTTTTTTTCTTTTTTTCTTTTTTTTCTTCTTTTTTTTTCTTTTTTTTTAACAGGGCTTTTTAGGCAGCTGTTTTGTTTCTTTCTTCTCCTTTTTTCTATTTTCAAATTACAGCGCTTGCAGAAACAGAAGGAAGATGACAGTTAACACAAAAGAGAAGCCTGAGAGAGAGAGAGAGATGCTGCTGTTCCCTGCCATCCCTGGAAGTGTCCAAGGCCAGGCTGGATGGGACTCCGAGCAGCCTGGTCTACTGGAAGGTGTCCCTGCCCATGGCAGAGGGGCTGGAATGACATAATCTTTAAGGTTCCTAAATTGTTCCAGGATTCTGTGACTCAAGAGTAGCTAAATTTAGGCCTCATTCTGCGAGCTGACTCCCCTGTGGTAACTCACAAAGGGATTCTTGATGAAGATCTCTCAAAGGACAAGACCTTGGGAAGAGAGAACCTCTTTGAGTTCCCACCATCCCAACGTGTCCAGAGCTCCAATTTCCCTGGGAGGTGGTGGAAGCAGCTCTGACACGCTGGATATTTTGTACTCTTCTGATGCCTTTTCCTGGTGTTAGGAAAATGAAATTAGACACGGTTAAGAGGGTTGAGGTCTTTACCTCAGTATTTTAATCAGGATCCTGTTTGATGCATCCACTTCACCCAGGTGACAGTGTGACAAATGCACCCCCATCAATCACACACACCAGTTCTAGACTTTACACATCACAGATCCAACAAGGGAGCCCAATAATGGGGCTGGGGTGGGCTCAGCTCGAGTTTCCATAATCTGTCCTGCCAGGGGCCCTTGGGTTCCTGAGACAGTGGGAATGTTTGGTGTCCCTGGCTCTGCAGTTCTGGGCTGTTCAGTCTCAGGCCTGCAGAACACTTACAAAACACTGAGTGCTAAACTAAGTAAAAGGTTGCAAGTGTGCATACTGATACTTGTGGATACAGAGAACTGTGTAAAAGGGATATAAAAGAAAAGGAAAAATCATTCCAGCATCACCTCCACCCTGACAGGTGGGATGCTCACCCACAGCCACCACTGGTGATGCTCACCCTCTTCCCAGTCATCACTTGGAATGATTTTGTGCTGCTGCACTGGCTCAGGGCCACAGCTGGATGCCAGGGGAGCTGGGAACACTGCACGTTTTCACACACAGCAGTGCCCAAAGGCATTTAAGACAGCAAACTCACTCCTTCTAGGCTGTCGCCACACTCACAGGGGGCTTCCCAAAAATAATCAACAGTAGAATTCTGAGCCGCTCTCTTGTCATCCTGGAATTGGCAGCTACTCAACATTTTGGCTGAGTAATTAAACACCAGGCAGGCATTGATGAGTGGATGTTTCAGAGGGGAGTTTTACAAGAGGCACCTTGTCCTTGGTCACCTGTGGGGACCGTGGCAGTGGAGGAGAGATCCCTTCTGACACCAGGATGATTTCTGCCCTAAAGCAGGAGAGCTGGTGACAACAGGGAACCATGAGGACTCTGATGGGTTGTAAAGTCACTGAGGTATAAAAACTTCTATTTACTGTTTGAGATCCCAGCTCCAGTCATTGCCTCCTGGGGCACAGACACCTTCCAAGGAGGAATTTCTCACTCTTTATACCCAAGGCATGGAGAGGGTGAGGTTTCCAGCGATGTTTTTATTGCTCAGCTCACAGTGTTAACCTTTTCAGTGAGGATGTGTACCCATCCAGCAATTGTCATTGACCGAAATTAGCTTTCCACTTCAGTATTTGTCAAGTTGCAATTGTACTAAATGCTTTACTGGCTGCAAAGTGACAGTCCTGACACAGCCAATGCCATGACCCTTTGGTCTCACAGCAGTGTGAGCAGACCCCTTGGTCCCTTTCCTCTCCTCAGGATTTGCATCTCCAGAGATGTATGTCACTGTCATTTTTTATTTTTTGTTTTAGCAGGATGCTTCTTTTTCACATGTTCTGAGAATTTCAAGCTGGGCATGGATCATGGTTTCAAAATCTCTTCCATATTTACAAAGCTCAGAAGCCCTTTTTTATGTCTACACTTATTTACTTCGCCGAGCATCAGAGTTGAGAGTGGGGGACACAGGACCGGGTATTTCAGGTCTCACAATAAAATCAGGGTGCAAACAATTTGCAGGGCTGCAGCAGGGGCAGGGACAAAGGTTGGACAAAAGTTTTCTCATGCTGTTCTGTAGAGCAGAAAGAGCCCAGCGAGTGCAGTGGTTTGGAGACAAGTCCTAACTGGACTGAGGGGTGAAAGGGAAAGATGCCATTTGGTCCAGAAGATATTTAATAGAATCAGATCTCCTGGTCCTGCTTGCACAAGCACCTTGTGCTGTCACACAGGATGATGGTTAATGTTTGGAGAGGCCACCAGACCAAAAAAACCCACTGATCTCAGCTCAGAAGGTGTTTAGCCCTCTCCCTAAATCGCTGGCACTGTGAATTGCAGGAAGATCCCAGCCCAGATGCCCAGAAAAGAGGTGCTGTTTCCTTGAGCAGTGGCAGCCGTTCTCCAGGTGGCACCTCTGGGATGTGACACCACTGAAGCTCACCTGGCTGATGAGCATCTGTGATTAATTAAAACCCCACTGCCCTCCTGCTTTCCCTACAGCTGCCCCATTAGGATCCAAGCAACAGCCACAGTCAAGAACGCAAAGACAATTATGCACTGGAATTTAAACAAACCATTAATTACCGAGATGCTCTGGCAGATGATGGCTCCAACAATGCTTATTACAAGAACCTTCATCAAGTTATCTGCTCTTTCATGTGAGCAGAGGTAACGATCCCCACTGAGATGAGAAAAATAATTAAAAACCATACAACAAGATGTTTTATTAATGACACGCACATCTCCATTGCTCTGAGAAAATTGGGCAATCTGTTCCTACACCACAGCTCTCCATCAAGGGTTTGTATTTCCCATCACTTTAATAATGGCTTGCTAAAGTGCTCTCTAGCTCCCTTGGGTTGACTTAAAGGAGGAGAGGACAAAGGGTGGATTTATGAGCAGCACCCACTGATGAGCAGATCTATAGCATAAAGTGGAATAGAAAAAAAAAAGCCTTGCAAAGAGGGTCCCTGCTTAACTCATTGGTTTTTAAAGAAAGGGTTCAGAAATGCAGTAACAAAACTCAAAGTGCTTGAAAAAACTATCTTTAGGAAAAACACTTCCTCAAACAAAAAAAACACCTTGGTTTCACCCTACAAACCGAGGTCTGATCTCAGCTGATCTGAGTGTTCAGTGGGAGCAGGAGCAGATCCATCAGGGGATTTGCAGGGTTTGGTGAACCTGAGCTCGGTGCAGAGCACAGCCCCGGGACACGAAACTCCTTCTCATTGCCCTTCACAGAAAGCACGAGGAGCTTGCCGTGCCCGAAAATTGAAGCCCTCTCTCGGTGTCTGACCAAAGCCCCACCAGGACAGGCTTTTCCAGCCTGCTCTGCCAGCTCAGGCCTGGGGACTGCTCTCAGGAGCATCCTCTCCTCTCCTCCTGCCCCGGGGCTGGCACCGGCGGCGGAGCCACCTCGGACATGACTCAGCTCGGTGCCAGCGCCTTCCCTCTTCCCACCGAGCTCTAATTTACTTAATCACCACAGATTAAAGCGTGTCTAATTAAGGACAGGCGTTAGATCTGATGAGGACCCGGCTCTTTTCCTGTTCACACACTGCGGGGCTGGGCAAGCCCGGTGTCCCTCACCCGGTTTCAGGCTTTCAAACGGAAATGTTTTGTTCCTTTCCCAATTGAAGTTCAAAGTGGGCATTTCAACTCAAAGAAGAGGGTGTAGAAGAACCCACAAAAGATACTTTAGGTCTCGAAAACATTTCTGAGGAAACTTTTTTCTCTGTCAGGTATTTACATGCATGGGCTGGGTTCCAGCAGGGATGCAGAAGCTTAGACTGGGCAGAAAAAAAAATTAAAATATTGTCATGAGGGGTACAGAAGGAAGCTCACTGCCACAGGCTCACTGCCCAGCATGACCACAGCTCTGTATGGAGACAAGAAAGGACCAGGACCTTCTCTGGAAGGGCTGCTTTGCTCTGCTAACCTGATCTTTAGTGCAGGCACAGCCTCAAGGGTTGTGGCACTGAAATCAGTCCTGCCTCTTCCACATATTGCTGGGCAGCCTTGAGTGAGTGACTCAGCATCACTCATGCACACTGCACACCTAGGGGGGCATGGATACTCCTTTGTACTCATGGATACTCCTTTTTACTCATGGACACTCCATCATTTGGTGATGGAATTGTCAGGCCTCTGTGGTGGCATCCTTGGCCGTGAGATGTGGACACATTTCAGAGACTGGAATAAATAAGAATAGCAGTATTTGGCTTTTCTAAGATACTTAGCACAAGCAGATCTTGAAGTGCCTTCTAAAAGGTTCACAATTTTTTTTATTCTGTGTTGGTAAATGGGGCCTCAGCCCTGGCAGGAGTGTCTGGACACTGCCACAGAGCCTTCCATTCATGTGGCCTTTGAAATTCAGTCAGCAACTGAGTTGCCTCACAGGATCACCCACTGGTGGCTCTCATTCATCAGGGCACACTCAGGGATGTCTCCCTGACCTCCAGCAGAGCCATGTGCCTGCTTAGGTTACAAACAGGCTCCTGAAGGCATCTGCTGGGCTGGTTCACTGCAGAAGCTCGAGTTTCACTTCCCAAAATGATGAAACACTTGTTTAACTCTTGCTCAGTTGGATGGAGCCATGGAGTTATCCAGCTCTGCCGAGGTTTCACTGTGAGGAAAACCCAAATAGTTGAGGACTAGGGCTTTTCTTTGATATTTAAATAATTCCAAGAGAAGAAGCACTTTCCTAGTGCTGGGATGAAGCCGGGCATGGCCAGGAGTGTGCCCATGCAGCACAGTGAGCACCCCAACACTGCCCACCCCAACACTGCCACACTGAGGACCTGCAAAGGGTCTCCTGTTGCAATGGGTCACAAACACGGGGTGCCAAGGGCTTCCCACGGGTCTGGCAGCTCCCTCCCAGCACAGGTGGGGTTTGTAGGAGGCAGAAGAAGCAGCAATGTCACCTCCCCAGCTAGAGAAGAGACGGCTGCAAGGTCAGGCTGGGAAAGAGGGTGTTGCGAGCTCCGTCTGTGCTGCCGATGCAGAGACACCGAGGGAGGGAGGAGAGGTCTGTCAGCTATGGAGAACACGAGCCCAGGACCAAAAGAAGGGATATCAGCCCAAGAAAAGCAGGAATTCTCTCCCCCAGCAGACCCTGCAGGCTCACAGCCCCCAGCAGCTGGCGATGTGGATGAGGCAGACACCTGGTGCCAGCAGTGCCCCGAGCTGTGCATGCATAGAGGTCTCCATGGGAGCAGTGGGGACATTTGGGGTGACCACAGGTGCAGTGGGGACATTCAGACCTCCCCAAAGCCCATCATTCCACCCATGGCATGGAGAGGCCCCAGATCTGTGGGTGCCTCACTGGGATTGTCAGGCACTGCTGAACCTGCACCCTGTCAGAGCAGAGAAGGGAGCACACGTCTGCATGTGACCCGAGTGACACGAGGCTGCAGGCACAAATTACACACTTTACAAGTGACATTTGCTGTCATGGGGGAGGTTAGAACAAGGCTGTTTAAAATTCAACTAAACTCTGCCCGGAAACAGGGCAGTACGTGGTCTTCTTTTCTTTTTCAGCCCCCAGGGTAACACTGTGATGTCTCTAGCAAGGAAGTCCCTCTCCTGCTCAGAGATTTGGCAGTGGGTTTTGCCCCGGGGCTGGGATTCACCCATCTGGCTGCTTTGCAAGCTGCAGGCCAGAATCCCTGTCAGTAAATACCACAGGAACTGATTTACACCATCAGAGGGTCTGAGTTGGACCAGGAAGAGCTACAAAACTCAGGAGATGCTCAGCAGCATCCTACAGCTCCAGTGGGCAGACAGAGAAACTGAGGCACAGTGACTCCATGTTCCACCAGAACTTATAGTAGGATCAAGACCTCTGCAGTGCAATCCTGTCCTTTGGGAAAATCCTTTTTTTCCTCTGGAAATGGTGAAAAAGAACAGAGGGTTGTTTCTGAATTCACCACTCCAATACATTATCTAGATAACTCAAGACATGAAAGTAAAATGAATCATTGCTCTCCTTCTCCATGTTCTCAGCAAATCCTAACAGCATTCCTGTGACTACATCCACTGGATATTCTCCCTCCATTTTTCTGGTCTTCCTGACTCTCTTTGGGCACACACATACCTAGATACTCTGTTAAACTCTCCCATCCACGTGTTGCTTGGATGTGGCTTTGCTCTGATCTGTCATAGATGGCTGTACCATGATGATGCTCTTAAGGCAGTTATCTCATAACACGGAATTACTTAATAATTTGCTCCATTTGTCCTCATTGACGGAAACAATGTGCTCAACCACATCTTATCTCAGTTCTCAAGGATTTTAAGCAATCTGTCAAAGCCTTGAGCAGCTCCAGCTCTTCATTTTATCAATGGGAAGATCAGAGTATGTGACTCACTGCAGAGCTGAAGGATCCTTCAATCTGCAGAAGAGAAGCAGGACATAAACTGAGCCGGGCAAATTCAGATGAGACAATTACCAGTCACAGGGAATATCTGTCAAAAGGATTGGTGGACTGTCTATGTCCTGAAGATGCAATTCTTCTGATTAATGTCTGTATCCACAGGGAAAAGCCAACACTGACTCTGTCTTGCTGTGCACATTTAGACCCTGGAGAGATCTGATCAATGTGCTCAGGAGAACCAAGGGGTTATTCTCACCTCTCTGGAGGACCCTTCTAAAACTGGGCAGGTGAATCGTGCCCTTGGAGTGCCCATTTCCTACCACCTACGGCAAAAGGAGCTGGGAGTGGCCACGTTGGATATAACTACATTATAAATGTCTAGTTAGGAGAGATGAACTCCAATTTTGGTGCTCAGCTCCATTTCCAAACTGAGTGCCCAGTGCTCTTTGGATGTTCATGGTATCTGCACACCTATCTGCTGGCTGACATGATAAAAGACCTTCATCTCTCTGGAATTTGATGTCATCCACACTTGGCCCTCCTTTAAGTCCTTTGTCCTGTCTGCCACTGCAGATGCCAGAGGTATCCGTGGTATGTGCTGGCTGGGACAGGCTGGAGCAGCTCACAGATTAAAAGATGTCAGTGCTCAGGAAGCTGAGTCCCTCCTGGTGCAGCCAACAGCGCTGTTCTTCTGGCCAGAGGAATCACTCCCTGGGGTCCCTGGAGTGATCCTGCAGACCCTGGAATTCAGCTGTGTCTCCATCTCTGAACTCTGCCCTTCCCACCTTGCAGGGAGCTCAGCTCTGCTGACAGCACACTGCTGTCTCACAGGGTCCTGGGGCTATCTTGCCCAGCTTTCAGCAGCTGCTCCAAGGGGGAGGGAGCCTGCAGGTCTGCATCATTTCCAGGTTTGTGTGGATGCCTCAGATTCTCACAGCATCCCAAAAAAAACCCATACAGCCCCATTTAGACAAGTGAGCAGTGCCCTGCATGTTTTCCAGGAACACACGTTTTACTCAAGAATGAATTGCTGGATACATTGCACAAACACAGGGGTGAGATTTTGTGGTGTGTGTACACAAATGCTCAGACTCAAAGAATTTGTTTCTGGCCATAAAATTTCTAAATGATCCTTACCTATCGCCCAGGATGTTTGCTTTGCTCAGTTCATTAGTGCAGGCAAGACACTTTTCCTGTGCTTTATCACAGGATCTCAAAGGGTAAACGATTTATATGAATACCAATGTTTATTCTATCAATGGGAACACTCAGTGAAGTTAAAATACAGTCAAACATGAGGCACTAGGACAGAAAACCACAAGCTACGTTTCATGCATGGCCATAAACAAGCTCAGCTTATCAGAAAAACAGGTCCAAATGTGTCAGGAGCCAGAGAAAGCTCTTGATTACACAGCGTCGAGCCCGTGGCCAATGTGACTGTTGGCCTCTTTTCAGAGGAGCAAGTTATAATCCATGTTGGCATGTGTGAAATAAGGAATTGGCAGTGCTCATTAAGAAAGAAAAGAAACGGAAAACCGTGAAAAGGAAAGTAGCTTTACCAGTATTTCCAGTGGTGAATCATTGGCATTCAGGGCTGTGGCCTGGTTAGGGCAAGGAGGCTTTTAATTTGGGTGCCCAACGCTGACAAATCCTGCTAGGGAAAAATGCTAACCCTCTTCCCCTGGAAGCAGGGAGAGAGGAGGGTTTGAGCTCTGCTGTTGCTGCAAGGGATTCTTTTTCTTCACCCTCCCAAGGAAAGCCATCCCCCTTTCAAGCTCCTCACTCCAGATCCCAGCACTCTGTCCCCAGGCCCATGGGCTGCCTTCAGCCCCATCCACAAAGGCTGCTCTAAAGGTGTTCAACCTCTCCTCTCCCAGCAGAGAGGGAAAATCTTAGTTCCTTTAAAACCAATGGCAATATTCTCAGATTTTTCTGCAGGGAAAAATCAAGAGGGCTTTAATGTTTTCACCATCTTCCTGAGTCTACTGGTGCAGACTGGGAACAAACTCTGGTCCCTCTCACCAACAGTGCTTTCCCTATAAAAAATAGGAGTTTCCAACAGAACAAGTTTTCCCTAATTGCTCCTGACAGGCGTTTCACCCTCAGCCTCTCCGTGGGCAAACCTGCTACTGGTCCCTCCACTAAAACCACAGCAAACGAGGCCTGGAGAACAAAACTCGAGATGACAGGGAGAGACTCAAATAAAAAGGAAGGAAGAACAAAACCTACAGCAGGCACATAATCAAGTGAACCAAAGGGCTTGTCCAAGCTACCACCAGCTGGGTGACAAATCTGCCTGTCTGGGATGTAAGAGCAGAGAAAGTGGCTCAGCAAACCATGCAGGGGCTGAAAATCAGCACCCTATGATGAATCACTGGGGCCAGGACTTGAATTTTGGGTGTCTGGGAGTGAAGAGGACACCCCAGTGCTGCCTGGAGCACTGAGTTCCCCAGGGAGATGCCTGTCTCCCAGCTGGTCCAGCACTAGAGGGTAACAGTGAGTCAGGCTGCTGGGCCACTTGTTGGGATAGGTTGTGTTGGTGGTGATGGAGGGGCTGGAAGTGGTGGTTCCAGGGAGGTCAGAGCAGGCAGGAGCAGAGGAAGGGGCTGGTTGTGTTCCCCTCATTGTTCTTGCTCGGGGGCACCTGTGGGGCTGGGCTGCCCCAGGGACAGAGCAGTGGAGGTGCTGAGAGGGGCTCTCTGTGCTCTGGTGGGAGAAGAAAGGAGGTGACATCAGAAATGGGTCACTGAGCATGGTCAGGGCCATGGTATGGGGATAAGGAGCCTGGTGGAAGGTGCTTTCTGCTCTCACGGGATGATTTTGTGCCAAGAGCAAATTCACTGCTCTATTTCTCCACTCAGAGCAGGAGATGCACCCCCTGAACTCCACATTTTGCTCTCCAAGCCCTGCTGCTGATCTTTAGCAGCCAAAACACTTTTGAACACACAACACAATCAAAGCCCAGCATAAGGCGTGGACACCCAGCTTGCTGCTGCTTCAGTTCAGCACCTTCTGGACATGGACAAGCAGAGCCCTGGCAGCCACCTGAGCTGCCTGTGGTGGCAGGAGCCAGACCTGTGGCTGTGTCTGTTGGCACCAAGCCTGGGACCTCATGAGTATGCAGAGCACCGAGCAGAGCAGCGCTTCTCAAACAGTGCCTGTACTCCCAGAGGGGCTGTGCCCAGTCACACACCACTTGGTAAAGTTGTAGTGAATTATTTTTCCTTTAAAGCTCCTATATTTTTTGAATCTTTAATCAAAATTGTAAAGCCTGAGAGCAGGTTCTCAGCAATTGAAGTTAGGTATCTAGTGGTTAGAAAAGACCGGCAGTCAGGACTCCTGGGTCCCATTCTCAAATCTCCCACTGACTCTTTGAGTGACCTTGAAGAAGCCAATTAATTTCTGTGTCATTTTCCAGACAGGTAAAAATGAGGAAATAATTCTTCCCTAGCTCGCTGGGGGATTTTGAGTGTTAATTGTTTGCAGGGCACTCTTCTCTCCCTGGATAAGAAGTAAAGTAAAGGCTGCAGGAAGGCTGAAGGTTGGCATGGCAGGCCATGAACACTTCAGATCACACTGCAGAGCTCAGAGGGCACATCTGTCTTTGCTGCCAGGAAGGGGAATCTCTTCACCCTACATCCCATGGAGATATGGGTGGAGATATATCCCTGGAGATATGGATAGGAACCTTCCAGCACTGTCCATGGGGTCCAGCTCTCCCCACCAGCTGCTCAAGGCTGCCCTGCCCCAGCCTCTCAGCAGCTCTGGAGGCTGATGTCTCCTTGCAGCCGTGTTATGGAGGCAGAGGCAGTGAGAAGGAACCAGCTGTCTCCATCCAGAGCCTCTCACACGTGTCCATCTCTCATCCCCCAGGCTCCCAGCCTTGGCACATTTGCTGAGCCTCACCAATAACATGCTGATACTCACCGACGGGGATGCATCACCAGCTGGCAGCCCCTCAGCAACCAACCACAGCTTTGAATTCCCATCTGGGCTATCAGCTGCTTCCTAGAGCCTACCAAAAAATCCTTTGAGGACTTGGCTTTGTTCTGGAATGGAATATTTTCACATCTAGAATGAGGTGATTTCTTTTCTGGGCTGCTCTGTTGAGGCTGGCAGAGCTGTGTCAGGCCACGCCAGCCTGCCCTGGGGTGGGAATGATTCCTGTAGGGAAGGATCTCTGAGCTCATAAATGTGGAAGTTTATTTTTGCCTTGAAGGGAGGCCTGTCACTGCCCTGTCTGCAGAGCTGATCACTGCACAGGTTTCCCGAGGCAGGAGAGAGGATGAGGAGCTGCCACCCGGGAACCCCATCCAAATTAACCTACTTACCAGGCTGCTCTGCTGGCTGCTCCAGGAGAGGGCTGTTTGTTTGCTTTAGGCCATTTTCTGTGCAAGCAGTAACCAGAGATGAGCAAAATTCAAAAAATTTCCACTCCCATGGGAAATTTCAGCCTTTCAGAGGTTGTTTGCATCCCAAATCAGGCCAGTTCAACAAAATGAAGTTCTGATTCAACTCACTCGGAGTAGTCGTATCCTCCCTGGTGAAAAAGTGCAATCTGGAGAAAGAAGGGAGGGGAGAAATGGGGGGAGATTTTTTTTTACTTACAGGAAACTTCCCTTTATGAAAAATTGCATTTTTTCACTTGTTCCAGTCCCAAACTGCTCCAAAACTAATGCCAGGAATTCCCTCATCTATTTATACTGTTTTGCTGTCTGGGCCTTATTGTACCTGGCATTTGCTGTGACATATGACTGTGTTGCAAAAAATACCAGGAACATTTACCTTGTGGAAGTATCATGGAGGGAAGGCATCCAAGGGCCCTTTGTCAGCCTGCAGTCAAAAACCTGCAGGGATCATCCCAGGCCCCCCAGCCCTGGCAGAAAGGGTCCAAAGCCCTGCAGATTTTAGAGCCCTGCAGCTGCAACAGCGTGGGTGTGTTTTGGTGGGGGGATAAATATGAAATTCTGTCAGTTTTGCCAAGTGAATTCATTTAGAGTTAAAAAACATAAGTTGCTTGAGATGGATTTCACTGTGAAATGTGTCTTTGTTCAGAGATTTCCTTTTGTTCTGTTTTTCTTCTTAACGTGAAAAATCCTTAAAGAGCGAACTGAAATGTTTTCCCTGGGACGGGGTGAAACTTTTCTATCAGATCAGGAACAATACAGACACGTGCAATTATCTTTCAGCACCACCAGCAAACCAAAACATCTCTTACTCACCTCGTTGTAAATGAAAGCGTCATGGGACACCCTGTTAAAACTGAAGCTGCTTGCAATTGGCTTGAATCCAAACAAATAACTCTTCACTGAAACTCTTGTTTTTACAAAAGAAGCCACGAAAGCATTACCATAATGAAGATCTGTCAGAGCTTACTTTGGGGGACAACTGCCAAGTGGCGGTTCTGTATCTAATCTCATCAAGACTGCTGTAATTACAAGCGAAATCAGGCCCATGGATTGCTGTTTTCTTGGTATTAAGTCAATGTCAGTGTGAGACAGACCAGATCTGGGATGGAGTTTAGCTGATTGCATGTAAATGTCTAAATTTGAGTTCCCTTCACAGTCACAGAAACCTCGTTATGACAGCCTGTGGTGTCTAGGGAACAACTCACTAAAGTAGGTGTCTAAAACACTTTGGCTAAATCCCACCTTGAAGGAACTTATGTCACTGCTGCAAAAACAGCCCAGCTCTGTCTCCCAGATGGAGACAGAGGGTGTAGATGTGCAGGAAGGAAGACAGGTGCCTAAATACAGGCATTTCAAGCCCTTTGGGATGCCCTGGTGTATCTCACCTGGCTTCTGGTTGCCTCTCTAGAAAGACACAGGTGTCACACAGGTCCCATCTCTTACCTGCGAGCCTCGTGTCCCTGCTAACATAGGGCATCCAAGGCAGCACTTGGTCACTGATTCATTCTCCTGATGTTGTGGGAGGTGAAAATCATTCCCAGAGTCCCCAGGTCAGCAGGATCTGGAAATACACCACTTGGAAGCACTCCTGATGGGCCTGCATTTCCAAAGATGGATCATGTAGCAGCAGCCTGCAGCGTGACAGCCCTGCCCAGAATTTGGGGAGGTTGCCCAGCTGAGCAAGTCAGTCTCTTGTTTCCTTACATAAGACACACAGCAAGAGGAGGAATTTTTGTGGAGACTGCATGGGGCGTTCTTGGAAAGCCCCTGCATTAACTTCCAACCTTTTGTCACCTTCTGCAGAATCACTTCCATGATTTTCCTGCTGACAAGTCACACCTCTTGCTTTGTGGGGGGCAGGGCCATGCCAAACTGCCCCCAGTCTTTGCAGAGGCAGAGCTTGCTTGCATCAGGCCAGGAAGCAGGAGATTTACACCAGTGGGATTGCACAACCACCCCAGATAAGGGGAATGTAACATGTCAGCAGTGTCCATGTCTTTATCTCTGTAGGAGAGACATACAGGAACACTCAGATCTCTGTGGCATTGATAGAAAAAATATCCCTCCCCTGCATTTCATCTGAACATGAGCAGTGTAGAGTGAGCAGCACTGTTTGACCAACAGCCCCAGCGCTGCTTATCTGCTGCTAAAGCAGAGCTGGCACTGCTTTAAATCACTCATTTCCCTTTCCCTGTCATTTATAACCAATGGAGATGGTTTATGTTTATGCAGCTTCTTTCATCCCAAGGATCCCACAGTGTGTTATGAGCATGATTCAGATGCTGCCCTCCTGTTCTGCAAGTACACTCACTCATGAGGACATCACAGAAGCACAAAATGGTTTGGGTTGGAAGGGACCTTAAAGATCATCACATTCCAATTCTGTGTCTTCTGCAGGGACACCTTCACTATCCCAGGTTGCTCCAAGCCCTCTCCAACCTGGCCTTGGACACTTCCAACCTCATCTAAAGTTGCTCTCTACCTGTTTAGGCTTATTCCCTCTTGTCCTAACACTTCATGCCCTTGTCAAAAGTGCCTCTTACAAGATACCTTTAGGGACTGTGGATACTTTAGGGCTTCCTGCCCTGGTGGCTTCTTTGTTCACGGATGTACTGGTCAGTGGTGGCGTCCCAAGGAGTGATGGAAAGAAGCACAACCACACCGTTTATATTCCTCTGTTAAAAATACATCCTAGAGGATGCTTGGAAAGACAGGAATGCCCCAGGGAAAGAAACCTGTGAAAGCATGGCTTCTGCAAAGGGCCATATGTGCAGACTTTCAGGGACTAAGTTCACATCACATCTTCGAAAGAAGGCAAGTCCATCTCCAAAGGTGACTTACTGAAGGGAAAATAGACTGAGCAGAGGTTTGTTTTACAATATGAGATCCAGTAAAAACTGGACTGTGAATCTGAGCTTCTCTAACCAAATGTGAATACCTCAGCTGCAGATGTCTGTCTCTGAGCTTATTTGATAGACCCCACTAGAGTCCAGGAAGACAACCAGGGGTTTTTAGGGCATAACTCAATAGGATATGTGTTGCAAATGTCTCCTTTAGGATGAGGTACATTGCTGGACTGTAAAGGGAGTCCAGGATGACTATTCAGAAGTAAATGTCCATGTTGCAGATGCCTGAAGTTAGGAGAGATGAATCTTACCTTGTAGCAGCACCTGTGAGTCCAAAACTAAACAAGGGATCTAACCAGACAACAGAAGTCCTTCTTTCATATTGGCCAACACCTTTGTGTTCTCCATCCTACACCTTCCAGAGAAATGGAGAAGAAGTGGCAAACAGCACTGGGCTCTTTGTTGCCTGAGGTGAAAAGGCAGTGAAACAGGCCTTGCCAGAAAATCCTCTAAAAGTAGCCAAAAGCTTGCTTAGTTTAATTACCAAGGCCAGAAGGGGATATAGAAATCAGCAAGGGCAGAACCAGAGATTCACACCCAGAAATAACAACCTTGATATTTAGTCCACTCAAATAAACAGAGTGGGCTGGAGATGGGGTTAGAAACAATGATCTGTAAAACACAATTCATTTTAATGTTTCTTTGGAGATCATAATGAGAACTGTGGAATTACAGGATGAGATGAAAGCATCCTATTTCGTAAATTAAAGACAGGTTTTGAGGCTTTCCAAGAGCTTCACCCAGCTTCAAAACAGAGTGCACCAAAACTAAGCATCACCCAGACTAACCACAGCTCTGGTCAGAAGAACAGATCCAAGAATATTTTCTCTGGGCCCCTGAGTCACAGTTGATGTGACTCTTTCCACTGACTTCCCTGAGTTTTGGACACATATGGGGCTTTTTCTTCCACTTAGACAGGCGATCTTAGAGCCCTGCCTAAAGCTGCTAATGGAGGCAGTGTTTGCCTGTCTGCATTCCAGAGCTAATGCACATTCCAGCCCGTGCACAGGACTTTGCCTCACCTCCGATGCACGAGGTCACCTCACCTTTGATCCTGTGCTGCTGTCGGGCTACCCGAGGAGGGCTGGGCAGTGACTCAGCAGCTCTCTGCCCGCTCTGCTTCTCCCTTTAAGCGGATTTTTTGCTCCAGTGGAGCTGTTCCCAGCCCGGCTGAAGCTCACATGCCCGATCTTGAAGCGAGCGAGAGCGCAATTATGCAGCAGGTGTAAAGGCAGCTCACGCCAGCACAGCACGGCTCGGGGTGCGTCAGGCACGGTGAGGTGGCAAATCCTCGCTGGCGTTGCCATGGGGATAAAAACACAGGAGAAGAGCATCAGGTAACAGCAAACTGTCACATGTCAGCAGGGCAGCCATCTTCACCTGCTCCACTTCAGCAGGAGGAAGGGACACCGAGCTGGGAGCACTGGGGATGTTTGGGACAAGTTGGATGAGTCCTGTTTGTGTTGCTAAACCCCAGCAGTGCCTGGTTCTCTTGAGCTCACGAGATATGTAGCAGAAATATAAGATGGTCAAAAGCCAAAAGACAAGCGACCAATGGAAAGACAAACTGAGGGTAAGGCTTGAGAAGTAGCCAGGTTTGTCAACAGCTTCCGAGCTGCCCAGGGTCCCTTGTGGGAAGGGGTCTGGCCACGTGTTTTAGAATCAAAGAATGGTTTGGGCTAGAAGGGACCTTAAAGACCATCTAATTCCAATATCCCTTAGAATATGGACAACTTCCATTAGACCAGATTGCTCCAAGCCCCATCCAACCTGGCCTCAAACACTTCCTGGAATGGGGAATTCACAACTTCCCTGTGCCAGTGCCTCACCAACCTCACAAGGAAGAATTTCTTCCTAACATCTTATTTAAATCTCTCCTGTTCTAATTTAAAACAGGCATGGGTCAACACACAGCCTGACAGCCCTAGGTTGTCCATGATAGTGGCTCCAGTAGGAATCTTGCCTGGAGTGCTGCCTAGTTTTGCTTCACTCCATATCATTGGCACTGCCACAACCAGGACTCAAAGTCCCACTGATCACTGCCCCACATCCCACCACATCACACAGCTCAATTCAAAGCCCTTTAGGACCTGGCTATGAAGACACCACAAGTAGCCCCAGCACACCTGCTGCTGAAATTCTCCCTGAATTTCAGCCATCATTTATGTACACTAATTAGTGCTGTTTGGAACCCTTGAGAAAAGCATGGATAAATACTGAGAAACTATTTAATGCCCCAAAGCCTAAAACATCTTGGCTTTAGCTAGTTTATGCTGTATCATGGTATCCAACTTGCAGCAAGGGGCACAAAAATAGCTTCCAATGATATTATCACTTTGTTCTAATGGGCTAAACTCAGCCCTGAGGGGCTGTAGGAATTAATGGGGTTTGGCCCAACATGTAGTTAATGAGGATGGTCTGTTTAAAACCCATAAGGTACCACACTTTGCCACTACAGATTGGCTGGGAATAACTCACCTCTTCAGAGACACTGTATTCACTTGCAGCCCTGGCTATGTTTGCTCTAAATAGAGGCAGCAAAAATAGACATCAAAAACAAAAACATTTCTTTTCAGACTCCAAATGCCTCTGGCTCTGATTTTGATCTTGCATTCAGTGGAAGCTCAAGTGAGTGGAGAGGTTTATTTCTCATTTGTGTCAGTGAAAATGAAATGGACCCACTATGTTTAACACTGCTTTAGGAGGCAGAACATTTAAGATAGTATCTAAAAACTTAGAAATTGTTAATCTTGGTTCAACAGGGCTAACCTGTTCTTCTTCCAGTCTCTTCCTATGGAAAACCTCTTTGCATCTCTTGATTTCTGTACCCACTTAGTTTCTAACTTCCCCTGCCCATACAGCCAGATTTACCTTGGCAGAAGTCCCTTCTCAGGAGCTTCAGAATCAAATTCATCCAGCATCAAATTTCTAATCTGCACAGCCCTGTCCTCATCTCTATAGAGCTCGTTCATCTAGCCAGATCAATTTGTGTCTACCTGTCAGAAGAGGTGCATAAGGATATTTTCTTGGAGTCTGCACTGTTGCTCCCTCCTTTTGCATCTCAGTCTTAGCCCCCAGCTTGAACTTGACCTTTAAGCCTTTGCTGCTGTTTGTTTGTTTTGAAACAGGGCACAACCACAGAGGCTCAAAATACACCCTCAATTCCTGTATCCCAATCCTCCACCGTGC
The DNA here is from genome assembly GCA_025920805.1 of Petroica traversi. Classification (NCBI taxonomy): domain Eukaryota; kingdom Metazoa; phylum Chordata; class Aves; order Passeriformes; family Petroicidae; genus Petroica; species Petroica traversi. The sequence goes on from JAHLSL010000022.1 coordinate 3,337,590, forward strand.
CTTGTATTTTCCACAAACACTCTAAAAACAGCAGAATGCTCCAGAAAGTACTAAATTGCAATTCAAATGGTGTCAGATCTTCCAAACAGTCCTGTCATTTTTAATGGGGATGATTCGTGTAAGAAATCTCCCATCTTCCCTCTCCCTCTTACATCTTATCCCAGCTATTCTTAGCTGAAGAGCAAACTGAGGAAGGAGGTCCCCTGAATGTCCCCTGGCTTCCTGTTGGAATGGACTAAATTGTACATAAATTGTACATTTTATGGTCCAGAAGCCAACTGCCACATTCCAACTGTGACAAAGTCCTCCAGCATCTAGAAAAGGGTAATTCCATCCAGATTGTTCTATGGGGAAGGATCCCACAACCACGTGAACTTCCAAACACCAGCTGGAGACTGTTTGGGACAGGTCTGTGCAGCCTGGGATAATTCTAACAATGGAAAGCAAATTCTAGGGGGTCAAAACTATTTCACTATCATAGATGTACACTTTAAAATCTTCCCATCAGGACATAACAGAAAGCCATACTGGATCTCTTTTTTTTTTTTTTTTTCCTGGATTACTTACTTTGATCTTATAACTTGTTCTCCTTTCCCTAGAAAGAAAGATAAGTGTTTACTGCTGAAGAAGGCTGTGCTGAAGAGGAGGACATTGACCTCTTGCCTTTGGGATAAGCTCCTGATTTCATTCCTATGGCTCATAAACTTAACTCCCAAACTTGTTGACTTTCAGCAAGACAGACAAGGGTGGGACTTGGGACTGTGAGCATGGGCTCACGTAGACTGCAGCTCTGGAGATGAGCACTTTGCAAGGAGGAGAAAGAATCCAGTGCCCACCTCCCTTCCAACCCAAAGGCTCTACCTGGTTCTTCCCTGATACAGACAGCACCTCCCAACAGCGCTCCAACGTTCCAGCAAAGATGAATGGGGTGATAACCAATTTATTATGTTTGGTCTTTTACCACATCCAAACATAGTCCATTAATTACTCAGATCACAGAAAATAAAGAATTGATTTGAGATTCTTGACTACTTAGTCATTTGTTAACTTCTGATAAAACTGAGCTTTGTCTTCTTGTCTCTCTTTGCCAAACAAAGAGGCCAAGGCCAGCAAGTGAACCTCATCTTTCACACCACCCTCCTGATTCAATCAGTCACATATTGTAGTTGATCATTACATTTTCTAGATAACTGCTTGCCCTCTATTCTAGGATGTAAGAAATGTTTGGTGTGCTAACCAGCTAATGGGAAGGAGTAGGAAATGCAAAGCTCCACTGATATCACATCTTTGTTATCAATTTATTTGGTGTAAAACTGGCAGTAATTTCACTATTTATTTGGTCCCTAATCAGATGGAATAGCTTGTCTCTTGGAATGAAAACAGTCTTTATCCTCAATATACATCCATTATACCTCATTCCCCAGGACCATTCTAATACAAAAGTTTCCCAACAAACATATTTCACCATCTTAAGTTTTATCATTGTGATTTCTGAATCCTCAAAGCCAGTCTTTCTTCAGGGAGTTGTGACACCACTTACTGCATCTCACAGTTCAGGCTTAAGGCCTAGTCCTTACTCAGGGATGCTCTGTTTCTTGAGAACTTTCTCCCAAATACATCAGGTCCATTTTTATGGGTGATGCATCTGCTCACATCTGTCAGGCCTCTCATTTGGAGGATACTGGGACTTTCCTGGGAACCATATGGCATCTCTAGCCTATACTCTTTGAAGCCACAATTCCTAATTTGTCACCACATCAAATGGAAATTATGGAAATTTTGAAAATCAACTTTAGAAACTTCACCATCAATTCTGAAAATCTCAGATTTGGGCTGATGCCCCCACGGTGGAAAGACCTGAGTTCATCATTTGGTAGCAGTGACAAAATTTTCCCCTCACTTTGAACAGCATAATTTTGCAGCAGATTTAATAATCCCCTGCAAAAATTTCCTTTGGCTAGGGGTAGATTTACTTGTATGTAACAGATCATGGCCTTTCTCCCACCCACCCCAAAGCTTTGGCAGCACGTGTGTTTATGGCACACAGCAAGCAATCACCCTGCAAGACAGGAAAGCAGCTCTGGAGAGAGAGTCGTTGCCACCAGCAAAGAACTGGTTGGTTAAAAGGGTGGTTAATGTTCTGACATACTGAGTGGTTAACAACACGTCAAGTGGCTGTTGAGAGAATGCTCGTATTTACTCAGAGGTCAATTATTCACTCATAAATTTATTGGTTTAATTTCCTTGTAGTCTATTTCCTCTATTACATATTCATAATCATCATCTCATAAGTCCTCCTCCTACAGCTACTAATTATTCTCTATGTTCACCACACACCCTTTTGTGCCATATAGACGGGGAATATTAATTTCCACAGAGCAGAGATTTTTTTTTTTAATTAAAGCAACGTTCTTTAGAAATAAATGCAACAACCATCAATTAAATTCAACAAATAAGGAGAAGTCATTACACAAAAATGCCAATCAAGATGCTTAGCTGAAATTCAAATGACATCAATCACACTTCTGTTGTTCCAAAACGCTGATTTAATCAATGCAAAGTCCACAGGGCTTCAGTAAGGGAACCATTCTCTCACATTACTTTTTATTTCTCTGGAAGATGCAGTTACCAGCTCTGTACCTGGCACAATCCAACATAATCTCAGCTACTCTGGGAAAAGGTGTGCAAAAGGAGAAATCAACACAGGACACATCTCAGACTCTGCACGGTATCTTCACTCCTCCACATGAACAAGAGCAGGTACAAATAACTGAAGTATTTGAAATATTTCACTGCAAATAATGGCTTTCAGTCTCTGGGGACTCAGAATTATTTAGTTCTATGGCAGACAATCAGGTGTCACTCCTTTTTCAGGGAGGATCTTCCAAGATGCAACAGCCTTTTAGGGTCTGCAAGGGAGTGTTTCTACATCAGCACTTCTCTGTTGTGTTTCACCAAAGCAATCAAGAGGGAAGAACATGGTCACCAAGAAACTAGAACTAGATTAAAAATAGGAGCCTGGTGGGTCTTAAAAAATTTAAGAGAACAGGGTAAGAAACTCATAACTCAGGAACTGGTTATCATCAAGTATTTATTTTAATACAGCTACGTCTTAAATAGCACTGAGCAGTCACACACGGTCATTCATACTGTAGTTACACAGGACAACAAAAAAACCATAACATGCGTCTTGCCAATTGTGTTTGGCCTCGGGGCAGAAAAACTTCTGCAGCAGAGCAGCCTCTTGGTCCAGAGGCTGGACTGTGTCCTGGAGCTATCTCATAGATCTGTTTTCCAGAATTGCAGCCAGATGCACACAACTCCCATTAAAGTAATTGATTGCTCTGTGAGCTTAATACTTCAATATCCCGGGATCTACAGATTACAGCCCAACGCGCTGTGCTGTGATATATGGCAAATTGCACCGAAGTCATTGGCACTGGCTAAGGAAAGACCAAAGAGAAGATGGATATCAGTCCCAGAAGAGGCACGAGGGATATGTTAGGAGCCAGTAGCCAGCTGTGCAGAGTTTAACCTGTCCACGATATTTCTGTGAGGGCTGCGAGCAGAAAATCCCATCCCATTATCTCCAGAGAGGGAAGGGGATCGCAAAGAGAGAAGGGTGAATTATTAAAGGATAGGCCAAGTATGACTGAGAGCTTATTAAAAAGGGAGGAGGATGGGTAAGCGGAGAAACAGCTTGCTAGGCTGGTTCTATTAAAATCTAAGGCCAGATCCTCTGTGTAAATTAGCATAGCTCCATTGACTCGGGTCGACTGGTTGACTTCTCTGGCTTTATGGCAGTTTACCAGCTGACATTTTAGCCCATTAACTTGAAGCATTGCATGTTTTCCTGGGAGCTTGGTCTTTGTTCTGTCCCCCACTCTTTTTTTTTTCTGCCAGAACTGACAAAATTCTTCAGCTGAAACATCTGAGGAACGACATCTCATCAAAGATGGACGTTTCCATGGAAATATCTGTTTCAGATGAAATTTTTTGAGTCTTTCACGGATAAAATATAAATAACTGGTTGGACAAGTTTTCAATAAATCAAAATAGAAACTTTGCTGGAGAAGCTGAAATGTTGTTTGGGTTGCATTTTCCCTCTGTTTTCTCAAATAAGGAACATACAATGCCTGAAGAAAAGAAATGGCCAAAATGAAAATTTGCTGAAAAACTTGCAAGAGGAGAGAAAACCCTGTATTGGGTTATTCTCCCACAGATGCCTACATTTATACCCCTGAGGGCAGAAAGAGATGATGAAGAGCTGATGGCAGTGAATGCAGGGCAGAGGAGGGAGAGGGAGAGATAAGCACTCCTGGTTTTTCTCTGGATGAGAGCCTTTTCTTTTTTCTCCCTCCTTTGCCTGCTCCTTCCCTTCCCACTCCTTGCAGCTAGTGCATCAAAATGTAATCTGGTGGAAAAAAAACCCAGAGCAAGCTCTGCCTCCCTGCACCAGACATTGCTGATAGAGAGATCCTCTGTCATGGATCCAGGGGTTTTTTTCTTCCTCATTTTGAACCCTGATTCACCCACACAAAGGGACCAACATTTAATCATATGAGGAAATACATTCCAGGGGTGAAACTGCTGGGGCTGTTTCCCAAAATATGAACCCAAGGAAGAAGAACTGGTTATGGAAGATTAGGCCCTGAAAACCATTTTAAAAATGAATATGTAAAATAAAGAGCTCTGTTCAAACACACATAGGAGCCTGACCACAATGGAAGTTGGTAACTACATCCCTGAGAGTCTCATGGGGAGTTTCATCCCAAGAATATTAGAGGGATAGGAATGCACTGAGGATCCTGGACATAACCTAACACCTCCACATCTGCTGGTAGTCCCATACACAAAAACAGCACTGGGGAACCACTCCTGCCAAGGCTGTGATTTACAATGCCAAGAGATTATCAGACATACAAGACTCAGTTGAATGTTTCTATGGGTCTACCTTACCTCAATTGCCCAGAAAGCTCTCCATCAATGAAATCATAGAGTTATGGAATCATAGAATGGTTTGGGTGAGAAGGGGCCTTAGAGAGCATCTCATTCCAACCCTCTGTCTTGGGCAGGGACACCTTCCACTAGACCAGGTTGCTCCAAGCCCTGTCCAACCTGGCCTCAAATACTTCTTGGGATGAGGAGTCCACAGCTTCTCTGGGCAACCAGTGCCAGGGCCTCACCATCCTCAAAGGGAAGAACTTCTTCCTAATAATTAATCTAAAACTGTTCTCTTTTAGCTTAAACCACTTCCCCTTGCCTCATCACTATCTGCCCATGTTAAAAATGTTCCAACTTTATCAATCCCTGGTTTTGGAAATAAGTACCAGCTTCCTTGGCACAGTTCAGAATACCGAAAAAATTAAGATGCCTCCTGCGACTGGGGAAGAGAGTTTGAGCTACCAGCTGCTTTGAACATTTGTAGTGGAATACTTGGGGACTGGGCTGCAAATACACTGCTATATCCCACTTTCCAGCAGCCTGAAGTATGTTTGGCAATATGCAGGAGAGAACTGCTGTTGGTGTGAAACACCAACCAGAACAGGCTGTAATCTACACATGGTTGAATATGGCCATGTCATTTTACTGCTGTGCATGAGGACTCATAAAGAATATGTCACTCGACTTACTTTTCCCACATAAAGAATAAAAGACATGTTAAAGTCAATGCTCAGCTTTAGGCAGTGCTTAGCTGCTGACCAGTGTGGAAATCCCATCTGGAAAAGACATGCAGATTTGTCATCACTGCCAAAGTGGTTTTCTACAGCAAGTGCTAATGCAAAATGAGACAAGAACTCCTTATTTTGGTGCAGGAAAACTTCAGCGTTTTCCATGAGCCTGTTGGGTGAGGTCAGCCAGATTAAAAAAAAAAGAAAGAAAAATAAAAGTAAAAAAGTTTGCTAAACTGTAAATACAATTAAAACCAAAGAGGGTGCACTGGGGGTAGGTGTTACTCAGAGTGTTTGAGGGGGTGCCAGAACCTGGCTCTGAATAGTTTTGATTAACAAACCTGGGTCTGAATTGCTAGAGAACTGTTCATTTCGTTAAGCCATTATTCATGGCCTGTGACTGGTCATAAGTAATGTTCTGCATCCTGATGAGAGGATTGAAGCTTGCGCTGGCATGATGAATGCCTGACAGCAGATAATGAATAGTGTACTTCCCTCACAATTCACAAGTGCTCCAGGGTTTCTGAATTGTAAACTACCAGGCCAACTCACTGAACAAGCACATTGAAATAACATTCCCAAAAGCAGCAGGATTTCAGCTCTTTCTCTATGGGGTAGAGTTTAATTTCCTTAAATCAAAGCAGTACAGGTCAAGCAGGTGTCCTAGAGCTGCTTGTTGGTTTTGTCTCAGGCCCAGGCACCCTGCAAATACAACCCAATCCCTGAGCCAAAAATCCCTCCTCAGGGAGAGAGCTGGGGGTTCTCCACCAGGTCAAAACCCAACTCTCCCAAAAAGTACCATCCCTCCATGACTCCACCAATTCCACTTGTAGCTGGAGCTGTTTAAATACTCGCAAACAACCCACATGATCCCATAAACAGCAGCCAATGGAAGCCCAAGTAATTAATTTATCAGTAGATTGGACAGTGGATTGTCTTAATTATTTAACTATTCTGGTAAAAGCTAATGCATAAAGAACTTAAACAGTGCATGGATCTTGCACAGAGTCTTCAGCCAAGGGGAAAATTCAAGCTGTTCAAAGTCTCCCCTGCATGCAAATGGGATGGAGAATGCTCCTGCTGCATGGAACTGTGGGTTGACTGGCCAGGGGCAAAGCTTTGCAGGGGATGCTTGGACCAACACACTGCCATGCTGTTTCCAGCTTTATCAGTCTCTAAATACCAGTTTGACTTGTACTCAGCCATAAATATATCCCCAACTGAACATAACACAAGTATGCAAAGAAAATATTTCATTTACTGACTCCAGGGAAAGAGAAATGTAGGATAGCTGTCCTGTGAATCCTGGAGAAAACCACCTGGGAACATCAAAATGCAGGTGCTGTGCAGCTGAACACTTGACAGACAGCCATGTGTAGAACACTTTACCCACAGCAGACAAGAAAAAAACTATTTGGCTTGAGATATTTGTACTTCACAGGCTGATCTCTCAACCAAGCTGGAGAAGCAATTAATTGAATTAACAGGGCATATCAGCCTCTGGAGCACTCCACACTCTGTTGCTGTGGCAGGCCTGCTGCCCACACATCTTCATCTGAGAGTGCTGCACCCCTTTTCTTCTCTTCCAGCCACGTCTTTGCCATGCACGACAGCCATGGCACTCGTGAAGGTGGTGGCTTGGGACAGGCTTTAGGTTGGGAATGGCTTCTGAGAGAATCTCAGTTCAGCAGGATCCTGCTGGGATGGTGAATCCAAAAACAAACAAGCAGAGGCTTCCCACTGACCCAGTGACCCAGCACGGGTGATGCTTTCACACTTGGCACCTTTCTAACAAACGATTGCTCTGTGGTTGCATGAGGCGATCGTGCACGCTCCGTGAGCCCTTTGTGTCTGCTCACAGTGCTGAGCTCCCGCATCCCACTGATCCAGCCCTGATTCTCTTCCTCTTAGCTGGGGGATAGGACCAGGAATTATGGCATTGCCAGTCTTCCAGGAGGAGTGCACATCACAGCCCTTCCTATGCCTTCACCAGATTGATTTTCAAGCTAATAAAGGGTATCTTCAGCCTCAGATAGAAGAGGGAGCAGCCTGGGTAGTCCAACCCTGCCAGAAATTGCCTGTGTAATTGCAGTTGAATTACTCTTTCTGTGCTTCAGTTTACCACAGGAAATTGTATTTCCCTTGACACTTAAAACTGTAGATCTTTATGCTGTGGGTCACTTCCTACTACTTTTTTTTTGCACAGAACCCAGCCCAACAAGACTAGTTTTGACAAGATTACTGAATTATCTTGATCTCACAATCAAATGTTTTTATTAAGCTCAATTTCATCCTGGTCGTCCTACGTAAGTGCTTCTTCCTGATGCTTAGACACTTCTGTTATTTGTAGATATTTATCAGGGAACATTTTTCATGGCCTTTTTAGTGGAATAGAAATTCTACAGTGAAAAGTGGAGGATATTGCTCCAAACTGTTTGTGAGTGGACAGTGCCTCTGACTTTGGGAATCACCAGAAACCAGAAAAGCAGCAGCACCTGTGTTGCTTTACTACATATTCAGGAAAGCAAAGGTATATGGAGCCCCTGGTATATTCAGAACTGGATTCCTTTGTATTACACAGGCAGCAAAAGAGACAACTGGAGAAGACAAAAATACTATTCCCAAGGACAGACACAGAACTTTAAAACATCTCTGCTTTCCCAATATCTAAAGCTCCTTTTCCCAACAAAGGCCACCAGGTTTCTTTGCAGCTCTCCAGCAACTGGGTGCTGAAGACCACCCCACATTTGAAATTCTGACAGGAAAGGCACTAGGATTGAAATGTCAAGAGTTGTTAGGGGCTTTTCTTCAAAGATATCCCATTTCCTACTCTTTCTGGGGTCCATTTTCCTCTCCTCTTCCTCACCATTTCTTCCATCTACACTTCCCCCTCATAGCTTGTGTACAGAATTCAGAGATGCCTTTCATAAATCTGTCCTCTTTCCTTCACTCAAATCTCCCCACTTTGACTTCTCTACTTCCAGCCACACAGACCACTCCACATCATGAAAAATGCTCTTTCACATTCCTGACACTCTCAGGTTCCACTAGCAGCCACGTGAATGAAATTTCAATCAGACAAATGGTCCGAGTGGAAGCATCAGAGCTCCAAAGGCTTCAAAGAGTGCCTGTGGTTTCCATGCCAGCATTTTTTGTGGTAGTCACTCACTGCTAGTAGGTTCTAGTATCAGCCTTAACCAACCAAGCCACTTCACTTTCCACAGCCAGCCCATAATTAAAAAAGGCCAATAGACTCCTGATGATTATGCAATGATGTATTCTCAGGTGCTTCTCTAGGCACGAGGCCAAAAGCTAAGTTACCATTTATGCAATTTGAAATGAAAGGCACAGAATTAGGCAGTGACTAGAATTTCTCATTGCAATTCTTAATTGTTTTGACTTTATTTTCCCAACAGTCAGCAGGTTTTTCCTGTGGGTAGTCCTTTAAAAAATAAATTAGATGGCTACTTACCATGACTATCAGTTGACTCAGATGACAGGACATTGCACTTACAAGACCTTTTGTGTTCCTCACTCCTCCTTTTCTGTTTCTCAATTAGGCCAGATTCTACTCCTTTATTCATACTATTGCTTTATTCCATAGCTCACACTAATGATTTCAGCAGTGACTCCTGGAATAAATTACTGCTCCTGCGTGCCAAGATGACCTGTAGTCCTTGCCGAGGGCTGTTTCAGGCCTTTGTCATGATTTTCTTATCCTGTTTCATCCTTCACAAAGCCAGGACTTTCTCACAGGTCATCCAGAACTGGTAGACAAATACCTTCCCATGTTTGCTGTGCCTCCTGGGACACCACAACTGTGTCACCAACATGGCACGTATCAATCCTTGCTCTTACTAACTTGGCCACCCCATCATGTGCCTATCAGTAAGAAGGTGTTGTCCTGTTTTAAATGTGACAGTGATCAATGCCTCACTGAATCAGGGATCACATGAACATTTCCCACTTTTGGGGGATAAAACACACACTTTTAAAAATGGGTACCAGCAGTTGGAATGAGAATGCTGAACATTTAGAAGCATTTAAAAATAGGAACCTCTAAGACTTATGAAAGCATCATGGACCCATCCTAATTCCCTTCAGTGAAAGTCCAGCCAATCCCTTTTAAGTGCTGTGAAATCCTCACTGGAGCTGGTGCACAAGGCAGAGCTTAGCCATGGAACCTCTTGCAAATCAGCTGGAATCTTTGTAAGCATAAATCATACAGCAAAATCATTGCTTCCGAATCATGTCTCAGAAAGAATTACCAAGAGCACGCACGAAGTCAAATCCCCAAAAGACAGGGAATGCCAGAGTTAAGATGATCATGACCTAGTCTGGAAAGGACAAGCTGCTACACTTGATGCTACGTAGCCTCAGGGGAATGTGCAGTAACTGGTTACCCCAGTGCCCTATAAAACCTACTCTCAGGCTTTCCACAGTTGCTATTAATAGGAGTTATAAACAGCCACGGAACCATAACACGAGATTAGCTGTTGTTATATCTGTTTCACAGATAAACTCTCTGACAACCAATGAAACTGAAATGGAAACCGAGCCTCTGCAGCCGTATTGGCAGCAATGCTGCAGCAGGATACTGGAGAACAGAGTGCTCACAATGGGTAACCAGATACGGGCAAAGCCAACTTTTATCCTGTTCCACTCTTGTGCTCAAGTGAAGCAGCAGAACAATCAAAAGTGAAGCCCTGCTACTGTTGACATGTCCCACCACTCATCGCTCACCAAGATCAAAAGGTTGTAGAATCATGGAATGGTTTAGGCTGGAAGAGAACTTTAAAAGTCACCTAGTCCAACCCCCTGGATCTTCAACCAGATCAGGTTGCTCAGAGCCCCATCCAGTATGACCTTGAATGTTTCCAGGGATGGGGCATTCACCATCTCTCTGTAGCATGGATATTGTCTAAGGCTGCAGATAAACAATCAGTTGCACTGCTCAAAGTTGCTGTTGCCTCCTAAATAGTTGGGTTTTGGACCTGTGCTATTGCTTCTGGAGTTTGAAAGATTCAGAGTAAGCTCTGATCTGGTCGAGGACAAATTATTTGGTCTAAAGAATTTAACCTGTTGCCTTCAGTCACCTGGGTTTGACTGAGAGGGAGCTTTGTTACAAATGTCCCCACTAGCTGATTTCTGGTGGCAGCTCCTCTCCAGGTCTAAGAGGTGGAGGAGCACCTTAGGGCAGCAGGAGATGGTTTAAACTTGATCAGATGCAGCAGAAGATGCAACAAACACATGAATGGGGCACTTCACCAGCCTTTGACAAGGCTGGAACACGATTTGGTTGCTTTCTAAAACAAAAAAAAAACCCCAACCAGGCTGCCTTGCAAAGGTGCAGCATTTGCAGTTAGGTAGAACTGGATATGTCACTTGTAGGTCACCTGGTGATGAGCTCTCAGAGCCTTCATGCCTTCACCAGCTGAATTCAACCCAGAACCAAAATTACAGCCAGGCATTTTAATTATACCTTTGCTTCCCTCTGGGCTGAACGCTTTTCAAGCATCGTTTCTCCTGGGGGTGTCTGACATCTGGCACAATCAGGCTTCATCTTAGTTGGGTTCCTTACTCAAAGCTTCTGGATTAGGAGTCTGCAGAAATTTGGGATTATACATGAATTGTTGATGTTAGTAAAAAACCCATTCACCTTGTCTTCAGCACTAATTTAGCCCAAGGGAAGGACTACATTTTCTATCATGTGCACAGTAAAAATCCCAGGAGAATAAAAAACTCTCAAGGATTCATCATTTGCAATGTTACTTTTTTCCCTAAAAACCTCTACTGGAGAGAAAGAAAAGAGACAATTTCTGTTACACTACTTGAAAGCCAGTTTCATGACTCTTTCTCAGATTGACAGTAATACTGATTCCACCCAAACAACTCAGGCTGAAACAGACAACTCATAATGTTAAAGTTCAGGACAGTTACAGTTGACTGAAAAAGGGATTCAGAATGGAAATTGTTGTACAACTGCTACGTTATGACTTGCTGCCAGATCTGGAGATAAAACTAAAAGCAGCCATTTCTTCTGATTGATTTGGTTCTCTCTTATCCCTCTGTGGAATGACAATAGTAATGTCTAAATGATAGCACTGCTTGGAGTTATCTCGTTTTTTTCCACAGGAATAAATACATTGTATTCAAAGGCACAAAATCCTTGGAATTCACAGCACTCAGTGAAACCAAAAGTGATCAAACAAGCACTAGTTTAATAAATTCTGATATGCACATATATTCCAACAGGGAATAGGATGTGTTTTACTTGGGTAAAAGCATAGTCCCAGCACACTTAAAGCTCAACTGTTTTCTCATCAGAATCTCTTCTGTCATAGCAAATAGGTCACTGTGTGGAAATCACAGCCACATTTTAAGTAGATTGAGTTAACTTTATGAATGCATCATAAAATGGAAACTTCATAACTTCCTATTGACACTGTTTTAGTGTTGCAATTTACCATTCTAATGGCACTATTTAGGAAACAATGACTGAACTGCAATGAGATAATTAAGGAATAATGTCCATTACTTCAAAGTATACAAAGCAGTAAACAGCTGCCAAAAGAGATTAATAGCTGAGGTGAAGTTAAGACATTTAATCAATCTAATAAACCATTTATTGCAAGAATATAGCCGCTTACACTGAGTATGAGACATTTATCTTATTGATACAAACTGCAGAATTTTCCTTTCTTTAGGATGTAATATCACGAGACCTTGATTGTTCTCCCATTAAAGTCAAGGATAAAACTCCCATTGCGGGCCCAGGGTCAAGACTTCACAGAGCTGATACCAATGAAAATAAATGCTTCCTTTTAATGTAGAACAGTTCTGCTAAAAACATTCCCCCTCCTCCCCCCATTATAAAACATCCTGTGGCATTGAGAGAGGGACACATTTTAGTAGCAAGGACAAATGTCAGAAGTCATGATGTAAACCTGGATCTGCTGTTAGCTGGGGCTGCAATTCCCTGCTAAGTATTGTTTTGTCTGTACCTCCACCTCTAATCTGTGACAGGGAGATGAAACCACTCCCTTGTTCCATGGGATAATTTAGGATTTAGCTCATGTAGCACACAAAGAAACATAGACAGAAGATACTGTACATACTTGAGCGTTCCTAGAGTAAAAACAGAAAGGATACAACATGGATTGCTCTTGATTCTGTAACATCTCTCTCATAACTGGCACAGAATGGGAGTGGTGGGGTTGGGAGAGGCTGATCCCATGCCCAGGGGAAGGGACCTGTTTCCGAGGTTACGGCAGTGCTGCCAGGACAAGAACAGCTGTGCTTCCTCAGCTTCCATTCTGCTTCCCGCTGCCCTGCAAGAGTGTGGGCTTTCTACAGCTCCTCAGTATCCTGCTTTTTTGCTCCTCACCTTAGGCTGGAGGGGTGAGGGAGCTGCATGGCAGCAGCACAGGGACAAGCACAGGGCGAGACAGCCCCTCCTGGCACATCCTCTCACCCTACTTCCCCCTTATACATCACCACAAACAGTAGCTCCCCCTCTAAACTGAAGCAAACACCAAATTCCTGACTAAGAGAACACACAGTGGGCTGTTTGACTGGAGTTTTACAATATGAGTTGCAGAAACAATCTTACCAGCATTAAAATCACACAGACCACATTGGCTCGAGGTAAACATTGTGTTTGTCAAGCCTTGCAAAACGTGCTTTTCATCAGACAAGACGTTTCTGTCTCCTCATCCCTGCATACAAAAGAGGCATTGGAACACATGTTCTCCCACCACACATTACAATTTCCCTTTCCCTGCAAAGAAGTGGTGTTCTTAGCGCTGGATGACTCCTGAACTTGGTCTGAAGCAACTCTTTTGTCTTAATGGTAGCAGGAAGCTTCTTTGGTTTAACCCAAATATAAATATTGATACAGAAACTCATACCAGATAATAACAGAGGTATGAATTCATTGTTTCAGCAAAAAGCTCCTATGCAAATGAACCCTCAGATAATTAAAAAAGCCTGCAGTGCCTGGGCGGGTAAAAGATCAAGCACTTGCTGGGTTACAACATAACCCAGCACTGTGATAAAGCTGCATAATAGCTCGGGAGCACAGCTCCCAGCCCTCACAGGCAGCAGGGCTAATTCCACCAGCCAACATGTACCAACTCCTGTTCCTCTGCTCCCATCCAGCCTGCGAGGGACTGTTTGTAACTGCAAGACTCCTGTCTGGAGCAGCCAAAGCCAAGGAGCAGGTTGGAACTTGCAGGGTTGGATGCAATGCAAGCAGTGGCATCGTGCTCACTCCCTGTGCGAGTATTTGTCATAAGAGTAGGACGGGAAAACCTAAAATACAAGTCCCAGAAACCTGCAATACAGGTATCTCTGCCTGCACTGCTCTGTAGGGAGTGTTAGGTTTGGAGACAGAAAGCACAGGTAGGTTTGGAATGACTTTTTCTACATTGGAAAATAAAAAAACCCCTCAGTGATTTGAAGGCTCACAGCAAAATGTATAAATCTGTTGACTGCAGGAATGAGACAAGGCCCCCGAGCTGTTAAGTCATTGTCTCCAAAATCTGGACATGGCACTGCCACAGAGCAGAAATTCCTCGAGGCTGGGCCCATGGCCTTCTTCCACAGTGAGGAAGAGCTGCAACAGAAAACAGCTGCTTAAATTGCTGGAATTAAACACAATGGTCATTTCTGCTTGACAGCTGAAATGAATCACAGAATCCCAGAATGAGTTTGGAAGGGACATTAAAGATCATTCAGTTCCAGCCCCTTGCCATGGGCAGGGACACCTTCCTGTATCCCAGATTACTCCAGGCCTTGTCCAACTTGGCCTTGGACACTTCCTGGGTTGGGGAGTCAATGCCATGGTTTTGTTACTGTTGAGTAAAACTGTTCTTAGATACATTTATAATTTTTTTTTTTTCATGCAAATGGTCAGTGGTTTCCTCTTTTAGTGCAAAAAGAAGATAGTTGTAACCATTATTACTAAAATTCATGTTCCCTGGTCTATGCTGGCTACAGAAGGATTTCCCCATTTATTTAATTGAATTTAAAATTATATTAATTTAGAATTATACCCATCCTCAGTGTAGCAAGGTTAAAATAGAGGCTTGAATATCCATTAATTTATTTTTTTTTTACAAAGGAGGTTACAATTCTTTATTTATGTAAAATACACCACCATGCTTTTTTAAGGTTTTCTCTTGGTTTTACACCCTGGCAGCCCCACAAAAGAGCCATTATTTGGGGTAGGTTTCTCCATGCACCTTCCCCACCATTGGGCCCAAGGCCCTGGGTAATGGCAGGTACCGAGGAGGGCTGGGAGCAGGGCAGGCACACCATGGTTTATGTCCTCATGCACCAGCAAACTGCAGTGCTGGGAATTCCTGGAGAGCATTTTAGGAAAAAAAGGCTGAGGGTATTTGTTCTGAGAGAAGCAGCCAAGCCTGCCATCGCTACCTTCACAGTACAAGAGGGACATGGAGCTTCTGGAGTGGGTCCAGCAGAGGGTAAAAGGAAGATTAAGGGGTTGGAGCATCCCTCTTACAAATGAAAAGCTGAAGGAGCTGGGGCTGTTCAGCCTTGGGAGGAGACCCTGAAAGGGAACTCCATCCCTGTGTGTCCCTGTCTGCAGGGAGGGCTCAGAGCATGAACAAAGCTCTGCTCTGTAAGGCCCAGCAATGGGACAAGAGGAACACAAAGGAACTGATGCCAAGGAAGTTCTTCCTAAAAACGAGGAAGAACTTCTTCCCTGGGCAGTGACCGAGCCCTGAACAGATTGCCCAGAGAGGGTGTGGAATCTCCTCCCTGGGGATATTCCAGAACCATCTGGACACAATCCTGTGCCATGTGCCCTGGGATATCCCAGCTGGAGAATGGACGTGGGACCAGATGACCCTCTCTGGTCACTTCCAAACTGAGTGATTCTGTGATTTGAGCTACACACTCACTTCTGAAAATGTCACCTGTAAAAATACTTCATGAATCCATTAACATTCAGGTCCAGAGAAGGTCAACAGAGCTGGGAAAGGGTCTGGAGCCCCAGGAGAGGCTGAGGGAGCTGGAAAGGGGCTCAGCCTGGAGGAGGCTCAGGGGGGACCTTGTGGCTCTGCACAAGTCCCTGACAGGAGGGGACAGCCAGGGTGGGCTCTGCTCCCAGGCAGCAAGGAGCAGGAGGAGAACAGCCTCACATTGTGCCATGAGATGTTTAGGTTGCACGTCAGGAATTCTTTCACAGAAAAATCGATTCGATGATAGAGATTAGAAATGGGATGCTCCAGCGAGGTGGTGGAATCACCATGCCGGGAGGTGTTTTAAGAAACGCCGGCTCGCAGCACTCACTGGCCGACACGGTGGTGCAGAGCCACGGCTGAAACTCGCCGATCCCACAACTCTTCTCCCACACAAACAATCCCGACTCCGTGATTTATTTTTTCCCGCGCAGCCCGAGGGGGGGAAATGGCGGCCGAGCCCGCCCCGCGCCCTCACGGCTCCCGGCCCCGCCTCCCGCCACACCCGCTAT
>JAHLSL010000022.1:3354162-3372645 GCA_025920805.1 Petroica traversi
CCCCGCCTCGGGAGGCGGCGGCGGCGGGGGCTCGGGGGGAAGCGCTCGGCGGGCTTCCCGGAAGGGGGAATTGGATTAATTCTCTTTTTTTTGAGGGGGGGGAGGTTTGCGCTCCTTCCCCCCCCTTCGCCCTGCAGAATTGGCGCCGGCAAGAGGCCGCGGTGGCATCGCGTTTGACGTCCTTCCCACCCCCTTCCCCTCGGTTTCGCTCCTGGAGGAGTTGGTTGTTGAGGTTTTGGTTGTTTTGGATTTTTTTGGGATAGTTTTTATTTTTTTTTTTTTTTTTTCAAATACAAACCTGAGTCGTGATTTTTTTTTTTGAACGAACAAACAAACCCGCTCCCCCTCCCCCGAACCAACCCGCCCCCCCCGCACACAAGCCTGCCTCTGAGAGGGAAATAGCCAGGTGGAATCTCACTCTGTTTCCATGGACAACCCGTCCATTATCACCCAGGTGACTAACCCCAAAGAGGAGGAGATCCTGTCCTGCACTCAGGATAAAGGTGAGCTGCTTTCTCTCTTTCTCTGAGATTTTTTTTTTTTTTCCTATGGTTAAAAATGCACGTAGTAGCAACTCGCATTCTTCAGTGGCCGTATAATCCTCTCTAGGCTGGAATAGAGGAGAGCTTGTTGGGTTTGGGCTGTTTTTTGGTTTTTTTTTTTTTGTGGGATGAAGGTATTTGCATGAAGGTCTCTGAAACGGCTTGCTGGGTACAGCTGAGAACTTGTTAAAAGTGTTTAAATACCAGATTTCATCAGTCATTTAAATAAAATACTCTTGTTCCCCGAGGTTTAGGGAGGTAACTTTATAAGGTGGTCACTGTGCAGTTAGTGCCCTGCTCCAGGGAAGGGATACCTGTGCTGGCTGTGTTGGAAGCTTTTGAAATATCCACTGTAAAGATTTTAAATCTTTTTCTCCTCTCCTTTTTTTTTTTTTTTAATAGTCAGATTTCTTTCCAGTATTCCTCCCTGCCTCCCATTTCAGAATCTGTGCTTTCAGGTTTGTTGGAGGTTACTTGTGCCTCTCAGAAAGACACACGGGCTGCTTGTAAAAGCAGGCTCTATTTACTCCCTAGATAAATAGTTGTTGCTTGCGTAAGGAATCACACTTGGACTGGGTTTTACTCCCAAATGAGATGGATCCAGCCAGGCTGAAGGAGCTGCCTCCCTCAAAAGTCTGGATGTTGATGAGTGCCCTTAACCTTGTTTGCTTTCGGAAGCTTGGAGCAGTCTTGGGGCTGTAAGTGGTTGTGTCCTTCTGTTTGGTGGGTGAGCAGGAGGGTTCAGGTTCTGGGGGCTTGTTCTTTTGGGAAGTTTCTTGGATGTCATTTTCATGCTTTGGTACAGGCAGGGCTGGTAGATAGGGGTGAAGGGGCAGAAATAAGAAATTAAGAGTTACGTTCATGTTTCCTGGTAGGTACGGTCAGATCTCTGAGCAGCCGTCTAAATATGGAAGATTGATAGATCTCCCCCTGAAATGGATGGATTTAGTGCCCAAAAAGCTTCCATTTTTATGTGGCTCATCTTGGAGATAGTGAGGAGTCCTGTATTGTTGGAGAAGTTCTCCCAGTTACTTTTGGCTGTAAGGCCATACGTGGAATCTCTGCCTTCTTGCTTCACTACTGCTGACTGCAGAACTATGGAGGCAGATTTAAAAGGAAAAAAAAAACCCGTCAGGTTTGGGGGGTGTTTGAACAAAAAATTAATTATTTTCAGCATGGAAGTGTTTATGTAACCCTTTAATTCCTTTCCCTTGTGAGGTGGTACTTCCACCACGAGGCCTGGTTTGGCTCAAGAGATTTCTGATGTTCTCCTCTGTTTTGGCAATGTGGAATGAGGGGAATCTACAGTAAATAAGGTGCTGTGCTCTGCCTGCCATGTCTCCTGAAACCTGGTTTGGGGTAGACATACGTGATCCTGTGCTCAGATATTGTGGTTTTAATGGTCTGTATTATTGTATGTAATGGAAGGGCTTCGTTAATATCCGTAGCAGCTGGTTGAAATTTTAGTGTAAAAAAAAGCCAGTTGAGACAAGCAGAGGAAGATTTGACAGCTCAGAATAAGAGTAGGCATCCACATCAAACAAGTGGCTTCGGAGTCCTCGGCAGAGCGAGTGAAAATATGCATCTAACTTGCATAACTCTGCAGTAACTTGCATAATGTGCATTGTGTTCTTGCTATTGGTTTGTCTTTGGCAGAAAATCATGATGGGCTTCGATGCAGAGAAGGAGATTTTCAGGCTTCGTGCTAGCAGGGCTGGGCTGGGGGAGAGGGGAAGGAGGGGAGCTGGGTTTGGGGATGAGGAAACTCCAGCGTCATCTTCGAATAGGAGGTGAATTATCTTTTTTTTTTTTTCGGTTTTTTGGGTGGTGTTTTTTTTTAATGTGGTTACAGTGCATGCGTTGCATTGATGAGCTCTGTGGTGAGTACTCTGAGATCACTCCAGAGCAACTTTTGCAGCGAGAGAACCGCGGGTCCTGGGCTCTGGAAGGAAGAGTGAGTGCTCCTTGCTCCAACCTCTTCCACTACAGGTTTTCCCAGTGCTCGAGGTACGGAGCTTGTGGGAACCCGCTGCTCTGCCTCCCTCCCTGGCGTGGCTGCACCCAATTTTCTGTCACGTTTCTGAGCGGTTTTAGCAGAGCCTTTGGGTCCGGGGAGCTTGGAGAGAGGGAGAGCCCGGAGCGCAGATAGGGAATCCAGATGAGGCTCCTAGCAGGAGCCTGGTGCTCAGCGAGTCCTTGGCTAATTCAGGTTCAGCTCGGTGTGTTGGTACAAAATGGCTCGCAAATATGTTAAGGCAAGATGAATTAACTCTTTGTTTGGTGAAATCCAGAATCAGCTGAGCCTGAGTTCTGGAATTCCGTGATCCAGTGGAATACAGCAGCGCTGTGCTATGTGAGCCAAGGCTGTCCAGTTTAATGAAAAGCTGGTTTTTTCTCCGAGTTTAACGTCTGGATGCAGAAATAAATTCCAGGGTACTAAGTGGCATGTGGTGGCTTTGAGAATCAGGATTTTCCTAGGGTTGTTGAGACCTTGTGTTGATGTTTCTTGTGGAAAAAAATTAATTTATTTTCTTGTTGTTAAGCTGCAGAGAGGCAGTTCCACAGTAACTGAGCAGCTGCTAAATAATGCATGTGCATACCTTCAAGGTTTTGATTTTTCCCCAAGATTTTTTTTTAAAGCTTTTAATCAGATGCGAGACCAGCATTTAGCTTGATTTATTTTTTAATGTATTTAAAAGGAATTCAATGTGCAGTGTGGGCTTATGCCAGATTTCTCCTGTGCAAGAGAATGAGGTTGGCAAGAAGCAGAGCTGGTTCTCTGGTCTCAGGGCAGTTACGGTTTTAGCTAAATACTGTGTTTCAAAAATGAAAATGCTCAAGCATTTTCTTGCTAGTTCAGGTGAAAAAAATAGCTTTTGACATAAGTGAAGCTATGGAAACTTGTTAAGGGGGAGCTTATAAACAGTAAGAGGGATTTGTTGATGTTTATTTTTAAAGAAAGAGCAAAAAATTTCGAAGGTGGAAATAAAGAGGTCTTGGTATGTGAACCATTCCCTAATATGTTGCCACATGGTGGTGCACTGGATTTAGTTGTCTGTCAAAATGAAAGCTGAGCATGGAAGGTTTGCTACAACCATATTTTATTATTATTATTGTAATGTTCTCAAATGCCTTTGGTGTTGGTGCTGCTGGAGGATTTTGGTTCCTATCTGTTGTTAAATTAGTTCTGGGAAATAGAAACTTGGGTTCTCCCTACTGGAAGTGTTACGTAGGTGCCTGGAAATACTTTGAACACTAAATTAATGGAAAATTCAATTCCCTGTTAGATTTTTAAGTAACAGAAATAGTAGTTCTTCACAGAAGTATTTTACTTTGTGGTCATCTGGCACTTCTGGAAATTGGGAACATTAACAAACTTGAAGTTAAAATGGTGACCTAAGTATGTGAAAAGAGATTTGTTTAATCAGGGGTAAATGTGAGCAGCTAACAAAAAATACATATAAAAAGTACAAAGAAAAGCTGAAAGTCTGGATCTCTGTAAATCAGATCAGATAAAATCAACCAGTTATTTTATTTTTTAAAAATTTTTATTAGTTCTTATTACTCAGACACCTCTAATGTAAAATCTGTATGAAAGAAAACTGAGTAGTGCTGACAGAGCTGCTCTGAGTGTCACGTTGAGAGCATGAACATGGATGGGCAACAGGCATTCAGTTCAAAGAAGTGAATTTCCCTTTTTTACCTACCTGCATTAATTTGATCCTCATAAATGATGCAAATTCTTGGCTGTTTCCAAGTGCCACATTAAATAATTGTGAAAAATAGTCCAGTCCTTCAGGTACCTCCTTCAGGCTGTGGGGTTTTGTTTTCTCTCTTCAGATACATCTTTCCTTTTAAATTCTCTGAAATTTGCCTGTCAGCTGACTGTCTATTTGCAGTTATTTGGGGCAATATGTTTTAGTGTCCCTACAGATGTGAATTGTCTTCTGCAATAAATTACATGAAAAAGGTTCTCAGTGGAACCTAAACCATTAGAGTATTTTAAAATCACAATGTGAGTCCCTGAGGATGTTTTCACAAACTTTTTTGCCTTCTTTTCTTTCTAATAGAGTTGGAAAAAGCAGCAATACTCATAATTTCAAATACGGAGTTCTGAAGATTTCCAGTTAAAAGCCAAAATAAATGTCTTTAATTGTCTTCAATAAAAAAAAAAAAAAAAAAAACGTTTTGAATATAGCTGAAAATACTTTGAATGTACTTTTTTGCCATTACATCACCAGGATTCAGAGTACTCAAACACTTGAACATATGTTAATGATCCTGAGACATTGTCTCAACAGATTTTTATAATATTGACTTCAGTATTTTAACACTAAAGTAGCATTTTAAGGGGAAAAAAAAAAAAAAGATGTGGAAATCACTCCAGCAATCCACAGGAATGTGAATTGCTCACAGAGGGTAAAATTTTAAATCATTAACTAATGACATAGTTGTTATATGAAACCAGAGTAGCCATACAGTAGGTTTTATGTTGCAGGGAGGCTGTAGTAACCTGTACTAACCCAAGATTTGATTTAGGGTCGCAGTTAACAGGCAGAACTGCTCTGGCAGTAATGGGTATGATAATTTGCCTGAATATCAAATATTCAGTCAGTCTATAACATGCAATGTGATTATTTCTTCATAGTGCTTGTTTTTGTCACCTCAAATTCATACTGGTTTCATTGTGCTGATTTAACTGAAGTGTTCGGAAGTTTAACATTCTTTTAAAAAAGCCCAACTCAGCAAAGTTGACCTACATTTTGTTAATTCAGTGTTCAGAAATGCAAATAGCATTTTCTGACATAATCAGTAAAATGCGGCGTGATCGATGCCACGCTTCAGCTTTCAGAGTTGAAGCTGAACATTCCAAATAAGCCTCTGGATAACGGGTCCATTTCTGTTTCTTTAAAGAGATAAAAACTGGAATTTTGAGAAGGCAAAAGGCCAAGAGAAATGAAACTCCCTGACTTGGTTGCTGCTGTGAAGGACATTCCTGTTGCCCTCACAGATAGGTTTGACTGTGGGAAGCTTGTTTTCCTCTCATGGAACACTTAATTTATGAGTTTAATTGTCATGTAAAAGTTACCATTCCGACCTGAAAATGATTGCAAATTAGATCTATCCTACAATTTTTGTATATATGTTAAATCTTAGCTGTTCCTTATCTGTATTTATCCTATTTCTTATCTGTAAGAAAGTGCAGTTTTGTTGTCTGCTGAATTTTGAGTTGTTGGCAATGACCACTGTGGCTGGGACTCAGTATTACATTTTCAATTAAAAATCCAGTTTCAGGCAATCCTGATTGGGTATGGAAATGATAACTTGGGGGGTGAAATTGTCCATTAGTCATGCCCAGCCAACAGAGAATTCGAAAGTTGTATTTGAAGTGATTCTGTCAACAAGAGCTAACATTTTCTTTAAAAAAAAAATACTAAAAGCAAAGACAGGTCTAATTATCTACATTCTTCCTTAGGTTTTGCCCACTGTGTGAATCAGTGAGGGAAAATGTGGCTCATCCCTCTTTCTCCTCCCTGCCTGGGGGATATATCTTGCTGGGAGAGCAGCAAGGAATGTGGATCTGTGTAGGACCAGGAAGGAGCAGAGTGTGAAATCCTGGCTTTTGAGGCTGTGGAGCCCAGGCAGAGGCTGGTGGTGGGACAGGGAATAGTTGTGGTGTTTGGGATGGGCTCCCACCCTGCCCTGACCACTCCTGGGCAGTGGGTGCTCCCCTGGTGAGTCTGGGGGTCTCTGCCCACCCATTTTGGGTGTCCTCTTATCCCAGCTCAGAATTATTTCCAGATAGGTGTGGAATCTTCCAAGCTGAAACAAGAGAAGAGCTGATAGAACTACAAGGGCCAAGCTTGTTTAGGTGTTTAAAGATCGCATCTTTTTTTGCTGGTGGGGATTATAAACCATCCCCTGCCTCTCAGCAGTGGAAACCTGGCTGGAAAAATCTCCCAGAATCATTCAGCAGCATCTCCTGAGTCTCCATGAGTTGGTCCTGGTGGATGTTCCTGATCTAAGCTCTGCTTGCAGTGCTCAGCTCAAACAGGGTGACATCTCACTGGGTTTAAATTATTTGCTGAGCTTTCAGAGCTGCAGGCAGGCACAGAGGAAAAAAAGCCTTTTGTGCTTCACTGTCATCACAGGCACTTTCAAGAATTTCACATTGGAAGTGTTAATCTTCTCTAAATTCTGCTTTTGCTGGAGTTGGAGGGGAGCTGGCTTTATTTTTACTTGGAGAGGTTGAGGCGTAAAACGGACATGGATGGGATGAATATGGAAAACATAAGTAGCATCTAAATAGTTCTGAGTAAAAATACATTCCACGTGATCTGCTGTAGTATAATTTTGGCCTTTTTTTTGTATTTCTGGAATGTTTGCTGTAAAACAAGAAAAATAAATCCAAGAGTCTTATACAGTCCAGTCCTTTCAGTGCCAGCTGCTGCTGTGTAACACAGATATTAGCAGTAAAAATATCAACTTTAAATAAATGAGCAGAGAAAGTCCTGTTCTAAAGCTTGTGGGCTTTATTCAGCCTGTTATCAAAATGATCACTTGCAGAGTGCCACTTCTTGTTTTCTTTGTACAAGATAATAAAGTATGATTTGTAAAAAGAAGAACCCAATTATTAGAAGTGATTGGCTGCACTAGAAACAAGAATTCTATTATCTAGAAAATTTATAGCGAGTTATAGCTGAATAAATATATGATAGATTTGGATTCTAAGGGTGCCAGGGGGTTTGAAATGAGATTTTTTTTTCTTTATTTATTTTTTCAAGAAACTGTTACTCTCTTCTGAATGTTTATTAATATATTTAAAGCCTGACAGATGGGAAAATAAGACTCTGCGGGACCTATTTTGTACAGAGGAGCAGCCCCTAATAACAGATGTCAAAATCTAATGTGCATGCAACTTTAAAAATGTTTCTAAATTTTCAGGACAGGTTTGTAGGAAGCAAATATTTCAGGAGCTTCAGCCTGCAGTTACAGTTTGCATATTGATGATATTGTTTAAAGTCAAGTCCTCTCTGCTGAGTAAGTGGCCAGTTGTTTGCTGCCACTGTTGCAAACCTTATTTTCCTGGTAGCAAGCGAAATATTGATTTTTAGTCGCTGCCATGCTCTCCCCCACCCCCGCAGCTCTCTGCTTCCTGACTTGTCCTCCAGGATTCCCAGCGGAATTGGCAGTAAAACTAATCTTGCTGTTTCCTGGCCTGCTGTAATCAGCAGTAAAATTTGAAACTTTCTTGTTTATTTGATGATTTGCAAAGCTTGGCTGCCCCCTTGGTTTGTGGAACTCCTCCCCTGGCCTGGGGGAGCCAGATGGGGGGATGTGCTTCCAGCTCCTGAGGATGAGCTCCTGCCTTTGGGAGCACTTTGGGGTAGATAAATCACTTTCAATCCTCATAATCATCATAAAGAAATTCTGCTGCAAAGGTGCTGTTACAGTGGACACTTGTAGAAGAATCCAGGTGTTTTTTTTGAAGCAGTGTCAGTACAGAATTTTTTTAAAAGATACAAATTTTACACCAAGTCGTTCTGAGCGTGCATTTAACAATTGGCAGACAGTGCTGCTTTATTTCTGTCCACAAAAGCTGTCTTGTATTTTCATGCCTGAATATTTACATACTTGCATTCGTTACCCACGAGTGCACGTACATGTGGTTACCAGGATCTCCTTCCAGGAGAGCTTTCACAGGATCACAGAATGCTTTGGGTTGGAAGGAACATTAAAGCCCATCCAGTTCCACCCCCTGCCATGGGCAGGGACACCTTTCACTGTCCCAGCTTGCTCCAAATCCTCTCCAGCCTGGCCTTGGACACTTCCAGGGATGGGGCAGCCACAGCTTCTTTGAGCACCCAGTGCCAGGGCTTCACCACCCTCACAAGGAAAATTTCTTTTTTATGTCCCATCTAACCCTGCCCTCTGTCAGTTTGAAGCCATTCCCTCTTGTCCTTGTCCCAAGTCCCTCTCCAGCTCTCCTGGTGCCCCTTTAGGCACTGGAACAGGCTCTAAGGTCTTCCAGAACCTTCTCTTCCCCACCCTTGCACCCCCAGCCCTTTGTGTGTCTCTGTGCCAGTGGCTCTCCAGCTCTCAGAGCTCTTTTGTGGCCTCCTGGTGTTGCTGCAGCAGCTCCACCCTGGTAAAGCTCAGAATGGTAGGTACAGATTTTGAAGTTGGTTTGCAGTGTCAGGTTTGCCAGTGTTTCCTGGTGATAGTGAAATAGAGGGATTTCTGCACAGGAGAGGTCTGTAGTGACACATTCCTAGAAAATATTTAAACCCTGCTTCAACCAAGCACAAAGAAAGGTCTAACATTTACCACCTGGAGAGAAAGGTACAATTATAAACTATCTCGTTAAACCTTCACAAAACCCTTAAAATTCTTTAAAAATGGGCTTATTGGACTTCTTTCAACTAAAATTGGTTAAAGATACACATCAACAATTTGATGAATGCAGTGTAAAGCAAAGCATTTCAGGGAAAACACTTCAAGTATGTATTTCACTGGGATTTTTGGAATTAATCTTTGACCTTTGGGGTTTTTTTTAATTCTCTCCCTTGTCTTGTTTTGCTTTCTTGCCTTTTTTATCTTCTCATTAGAAGTTCTGGGCTGCAGCAGCTGCCTCTCTGTGTTCTGATGCTGTTGAAGCTTGAGGGGCTGAGGTTTTGGGAGGCTGAATTCAGGCATAATTCTGCTGTGTCAGTGCTGGGTTAATGGTTGGACTCTATCTCCAGAGATCTTTTCCAAGCTTTGTGATTCTGTGAGAAGCTGAAGTGGATGTTTGGGGCTCAAGTAGTGCAGTGAGGAGGAACCATGGACAATATTGGATGGATGGATTGTCTCCTGGCAAGTTGGAATAGGAGCAGTCTTACGAGGAGAGATGTTCTGTGTGTTGACATTTAGGAAGATGAAGGTATTTTATCACCTCCAATGAATGTTGTGCTGTATTTAAAGGGAGGAGATGCATGAAAAAAAGCCAGAATAATAGAATGAGTACTCCAGGCTCTTCCCAGGGTACAATGTGGCTTCAGAGTGAAAGGCAGAATATCCCATTTGGGTTAAAGGAAGTGTTTGCTTGTGCATCATACAGGTGACCTGCATAACCTGTGAAGAAACAGTTTCCAAAATTGTTTATCTGGGAGTTCCTGAACAGGATTAACTGGCAGCAATTTGCATTTGTTCTAACTGATGCAATCTTATAAAGGAACTGAAAACCAGTATTATAAAGGTACTGATTGTGTTTCAGCATATGAGTTGTGTATCCTCAGTCATAGAATGGTTTGGATTGTAAGGGACATTAAAGATCATCCAGTTCCACCCCCCTGCCATGGGCAGGGACACCTTCCACTATCCCAGATTGCTCCAAGCCCCATCCAGCCTGGCTTTGAACACTTCCAGGGCTGGGGCAGGAGAGGAAGGAAAGGTAAAATTTCATCACATAGTGAACATATCAAGAGTTTGTGCTCATATTTATCCTGAGCTCCCTGTCAGTTTTCCTGTGCTGGGTTACGGGTGCTGGAAGATGTTTACCTTTGCCAAATCATTTGTTGGCCAGCTGCCAGTTCTCATTACTTTTTATGATGTGAAGAAGCTGATTTTGTGGAGAATCCACAAGTTGAACATTATTTTGAGAGTTTTGGAAGTGGAGAAGGGGGGAAGGTTAAGTTAGTTGGGGAATTAAGAGAAGAAAAGGAAAAGAATACTGAATGCAATCTGCAGGGCAATTCATTTGCTAATTACACATTGACATAAATTGGAAAGTCCCAGAAGGAGGGGGTTTACAGCATAACTGGAAAACAATTTGCATCTGTGTAGAGGTCTGTGCTTATCCACAAAGGAATGAGATTTTAACTGGATTTGTTTAATCGGGTTTATCGTGAGTGCATAGTTGTGGGCTTCCTTTTTCCTCACATTGCAAGATCTCCTGTCTTTCTGGAAGATTCCCTCTTATGTTGAGATTAAATATGTCAAAGCAGGATGTATGGTGAAGTTTAATGGTGGCTGAAAGTGAAACCTGAGGAAAACCAGGAAATGTCCTGCTGAATTTTAGAGTGGATTGAATACATTAATGTTTCTTGCTCCAGATTACCATGATAAAACTGACAGCTTAATGCAAACTCTGCCCAGAAATTCAAATGCCTTTTTTTTTTTTCCCTCTGCCTAATGCTCCAGCAGATTCTTGCTGCCTCTGCTGGGAAGGTTGCTAATAACTAATTGTACACACAAATTACATGCAAACTGGTATTGCTGCAAAGAGTGTTCAGTGTTAGTATTATGATAGTTTGGGGTTTTTTTCCCATAAATCTTTCATACTTGTTGGTGCCTAACATGTTACCCTACAGTTGCCTCCACCTTCCCTTTGGTAAACAAGTCATGATGGGAAAAAGACAAAAATTCGACCAGAACTAGAAATCAAACGTGACAGTTTTGAAATAGGAATCTGTTGGGGTCTCATGCCTGTATTTACTTGTGCTGTTGCTGCTGCACATCATTATAAATTACCTGTTTAGCATCGTGCTGGCAGGCAGGGGAGCTGTGAGAGCAGAATGTTTTTAAAAATGTCACTTGTGGCAGTGATGGATTCTTTTCAGTACCTTTAAATCAAATAGTTGTTTATCTTAAACATAAGAACTAAATGCTGTTACTATCTCATGGTGCAAAACTGTAATGATATTAAAAGGAGAAAAATGAGCTTTCAGACCAAAACCTGCCCCTGATGCAGGAAACAATCTCAGCAGATTCCTAAGGACCAGGTGTCCCTGGATCCCTCAGTCAGGAGCCATTTCCATGGGGTACAAAACAGCATTTAGTGACTAAAAAGAAGAGATCAGAAGGAGGTTTTGCTTTATAATTTTTCAAAGTGTCCTTTCAGGAAAAGTCCTACATAGGATGAAACTCTGCCTTTTTGTTTTGTGTAATATGGATGAAGCCCTGAAGTACAAAACTTTGTGTTTGACCTTGTGCTGTTATGGTCCTGTCCAAATACAGTTTCCACAGTGGTGAATTCCTGATGCCCCAAATGGTTCTGGTTCTTTCCCTCATCTCCCAGAAATATTTGTTTCACCAAAATCTCCTCAAATAGCACTTGCAGTCTTCTTAAATTGTGAATCTAAAAATATTGATTGGAGCCTTACAACATAAAAAAAATAATTACTTGTGCTCCTAAATCCAAGAAAACAAAAAACCAACACACAACCTCAAGAATAAAATCAAGCAAACCCAAAACGAAGCACAGAAAATATTCCCAGTAATCTTAGCAGGGATTTAAGCTGTGAATGTGAAACTATGCCTGGAAATGTGGAAGGTGACCTTGTGGTGGTGACCAGGAGGACACAGCAGCACAATTTTTAGCAAGGTGACCTGGCACTCAGCCTGCACAAACCACTCTGCAGCCCCTTGAGAAAGGGGGATGCTGGTGTACGAGTGTTTGAGTAATGTTTGTACTAAAACACAGAAGTAACCCTGGTTTTATTTTGGAAATGCCTTCAATGGGCATTAAAAGACAGATAAGAGTGAAATAAGTCTGGGCTGACTCATTGCAGAATGTGCTGAGATAATCTTGAATTCCTGTTAAGGTATTCCTGTTTAGTTTAGGCTTTGTTTATCCTTGTGCTGTGGATGGGGGGTGTTGGAATTCACTTGAATTAATTTTAGAAATTCATAGGTGAAAATTCATTATTTTTTCAGCAAACAGTAATGCACATAGTAATTAACAGAAAAAAAAAACCCTCGATTTTTTTTTTTATTGCTGATGGTGAAAGGTGGAAGTAAAATTTTTCCACTGGCCACTGAAAAAACCAGGTGGAGTCAGGTGGGAAACCAAAACTGTGTGGTGCTCTTTTTAAACTGTTTTCCAGTAATTATCAGCCCAGTGTGTGCTCTTTTTAAAAAAAAAATATTCTGCAATTTTTGTTATGAAGATGATTTCTTAAGTCCCACTGCAGGTGGTCTTTGTATGAAAGCCTTCAAGTAACAAATGGCTTTATCTTCTCTTCTGCTAATAAGGTCAGTAAAGGTTTCTCTTCTGGATAATAATAAACAGAACAGTTTCAAAGGCATAAGAATCCTGAGTGAAAAACTGGTAGAGAGTTATCACCTTTTTAATAGCTGCTCAGGTGATTGGCAGCTGCTGCTGCTAGGAGGTGTTTTACAGGAATAAACTGTTTTTTTTGCTTTAATTAGGACCATATGTGTACAGCAACTGTGGTTGTCTGGGAAGCTGCATCCTGAATTTTCAGTCAAATAGCTGAATAAATGTTGCAGTTGTGGAAATGACTCCCAAGTCCAGTGGGCAGATATGTTTGAATACTGTTTTGGTTTTGCTCTCTATTTATTCATTCAAAGCAATCAATGACTGAGGTTTGATGGTCTTGTGCTGTAATAAAACAAACACTGAATATTTTCCTAAGATGATAAAGTAACTGTTTGGACCCAGCATCCAAAAACACGTTTAAAAAGCCCACCAAATTTCAAGGTTTTTAACTAACAAAACACCTGTAAATTGTTTTCTTTGCAAAGTTTGCGTGGATTAGCTTCTCTGTAATCAGTTGTGTTGCATCATAAATAACAGCAAAAAATAAAATTAACAAGAGAAATTAATATAAATGTGTTAAATTCTTGATTCGTGTCGTTGTGAAAGGGAGCATCAATTATTTGCTAGAGAAGTCACTTTTTAATTCTTTTAGAAAAAAATAAAACCTGTCAACTGAAGGGAGGGTTTGCTGCACCTAAAGATACTTCTTTGACAATGTTTGGGTAAAAGTGACCACTAACACCCTTCCCTCTGGAAAACATGCCATCTATTTATACACTTCCAGAGGATAAATGCAGCCCTTGGAACAGTCACAGGAAATAATAGCAATGATCTGCCTTTTGCTCCAAGTGGCCAAATATGCCACTTCTCTTGATTACTGGAGTGACCACATCTCATTATTCCTGCCCTGTGTGGAGCCAGGAGGTGCCAGGAGATGTCCCAGGGCACTCCCTGCCCTTCTCTAACTCCCCTCTCCACTGGCTGGGGGTTTTTTGTTGGTTTGTTTGGGGTTTTTTTCCTGTGTTTATTCACAGACACCGCTGTGTGTATCCATTTCAGCCTTTTTCAGAAGAAGCTGAGCCAGATGTGCTGTTGTCCCTCAGCTGTGGATGTGGGACTGAAAGAGGCAGTGTCCTGCTCATCTCTGATCCTCTTAATTTGGCAAGAATTGTTTTCCAGACAAAGCTTTCTGCCATCATTGGTGTTTTCAGTTTGGTCGTTTGCCTTGCTTGGAGGGGTGCTAAATAATGCACCTGGAAGGACTTTTCAATGCTTGAAGTGTTGCTGGAAGTCGTTTCCATGTCTGAAAAAAGGAAATATTGCAGTGCCTGTTCCTTACCAAGTGCTCAGAAACAGGAGAACTTTCCTTTGTTTGGTTGATAAAATTTGAAGTGAGGGCGTCTTCCACTTTGTTCCTTGTGTTTGAATAGTTTTCAGTTTGGGGTTTGGTGGGGGTTTCTTGTGATAAAATAATACTTGATAATAAAAACTAACATATTTGTTATGTGTTTGTGTAAGTAGTTTTATCTTAAAAGTTGGTGGAAGAAACCCAAGTGCTGTAGGATGCAACTGATCCCAATGTTGCACTTGTCTGCTTTAGGATGACATGAATCTTGGGGACTCCATGAGCAGTGAAGAAGCCTGCACAGATTTTCCCTGACTTCTGTGCAAAGATGAGTTAAATGGAGTTCAGAATCCTAATTTGACAGCTTTGTCACGCTGTGTGTCAGCACTGGGGTTTGGCTGCATCGTGGTGTAACCAGGGATACGGACTTGCAGGGTGCCACCATTTAGCTCCTCTTCACAGGAGAAGGAGAAGAAGAGGGGAGAACTTGGCAGAAGAAATTCAGTGGTTGGTGGTGTTCTGCTCCTCTAAGTTTAGCAGCCTTGGGGGTGGTTCTTAAAATGGGCTTTCAGATTTTTGAAACGCAGCGTTAGGTAACGTGGTGCTTCAGCGTGCTGAAGGTCCATCAGTGCTGCAAACCCCCAACACTTGGATACATTTAATCAGTAATTCAGTAAAAATGGAAGAAATTTAAAAGCTCTCCCCATTGCAGGCAAGAATTGTGGCGTTTGCTCACGGATGAGCTGGAGGCAGAGCATTGAAATTGCGCTTTGTGGAAGTTTCATGTCACTGAAGTCCCGTCGCTCTACTCCATAGAAGCAAACCTGATCTCAGCATCAGCAGGGGCTCGTTGTTTTGCCACTGTAGAGAAACTTCTTGTGTCTGTTACACAGCCAGGAGAACAATATAGAGGGCTATGGAAAGGCTGCATTATTCCAGGGGCCTTTCGGATGGTTTGCACCGTTTCTATAGGATGTTAGCAAATGGCCCATTGCAAAAAGCTGCAAGTGAATTCCATAAAATATCACCTCTCCTAATTCTTTCTCTGATGGATTTTGTCAGCTGCCTTCCTGAGTGAGTACCATCAACATTATTTTATGTTTATCCTTCAGCATTGCCACGAAATCGTAATTGCCTGCTTCTGAATGAAATAATTATTTTTGCAAGATGAGGATCCTTTACACGATTATTCAGAAAAGGTCTTTGTAAGAAATTTTTCATTTCCTGCTTTTTTGAAAGAGGAGCATTTCCTGCTCTTTTCCCCATATGTTGAAGGGAAATCAATACTCAGTTCTGGAAAGGGATGGGGATTCATCTGGGATAATGAGTTAGCACTGGCTGTAGAGGGAAATGGGGTGCTGTTGTGAAGGGAGGGAAGAGATCACATGAGCACTGAGTGTTTTTATTGGATTCTGACTGGATTTATCTTCTATACGTTTTGATAGTCTAGGGAACTGCTAATGAGAAAAAAAAAGTCCAAAGCCTGCATCCCACTAGAAGAATTCTTTATTCTCCTGTTCTGTACTTCTCTTTTAACATATTCAGGAAGCATGAATTTGCTGCACTCACAGTAAAATGAAATTCTCATAGCAGTTTAGAACTAAGACTTTATATTGTTTTTAATGAATTTCATTGGAGTTTCAGTGATTTTGGTCTTCAAGGTGCTCTTGTCAGTGGGCAGAAAGATGCAGCAATGGGGGAGCCTTGGCAGGTTTCTGTCTCCCTCAAATCCATCCTTCTCCTCTGGTGAACTTGGAGCTGTGATATTTTAGAATCTTGTCTCATCCTGCAGGTATTTGTGCCTTGGCCCCTGTACAGGACTTTGTGTGAGCTTAACTCTGGTTCAAGGGGAGGCATTAACACAAGTATTTATGTTTTGGGTTGGGAGGGGGTTGAATTTACAGCCAACTTGAAACTCCTGCCCTGAAATTCTCCCTGAGGAGCAGATGAAATCATTCTGCAGACTCAGCTGAGAGCTCAGTGCTGTGATTTTAGTGGGGCTTGTGTGTGGCACCAAGAATAAAGTTTAGCTCACTGCTGGAGCTTGGCAGGGTAAGATTCATGATCAAAGTTTGCAATTTAGGAAATAAATACGGGGCATTTAGCACTTAGTGAAACTGCAACACTGTTCACCCTTTTTCTGTGATCAGTGATTAGCAAGGTGGTATTTTATTTCCACTGGCAGAATATGAGGTTGCTTGCTCTACATCTACTGTTAATGTCCCAGGAAGAATTTAAGGGAATGAGGATGCCTGAATGGTTAGAATCTGGAAAAAGAAGGTAGGCCAATATTTCTACAGTAAATAGAAAACTTAGAAAAAGGAGAGCAAGGCAGCTAACAGAAAACTGGAGGAAAGCTTTTAAGGAGTTCAGCGTAATATAAATGTCAGTTTTAAAAAAAATCACCTTTCAGGTGTCACACAAGTCCTTTTTAGGGTCTCTTCCTTGGCAGTATAGGTTTTCAAGATAAAAATACTGAGCTTTAATTTTCTTCTGCAGAAAAGAATTTAAAAGAAAAGGCTTATTGTTCATACAAGACTGGCAGACTAATGTTAGAAAGGGATTTTTTTTTAAAGTAGTGGGGCTTTTAACCCATTAATGTTATTTCAGCCGTTGTAAATACCTGTGTATAATTCTTTGAGTAGCTGAGGGTTAGTTTGTGCACCTGTAAATACATGGAACAACTGTGGGTAAATACCTGTTGCCTGCCCTTGGGTTAATTATGGTAAGAGGAGGTTTCAGGCTCCTGGCACTGCACAGGAATCCAGGTTGGAAGGGACTTCTTGAGGTCCAAAGCAGGGCTGAGGATGCTCTGAACACTCCAGTCAAATTCTGAGTATCTCCAAGGATGGAGATTTCACAGCCTGAAGCCTTGTTTGAGAGTTTGACTGCAGTAGTTCCTAAAGTTTAGGAGGAATTTATCCTGCTGCAACTTGGATCTGTTGCCTTTTCTACTGCTCCTGTGTCTGTACCTCCAAGAGTCTCAGTCCATGTTCTCTGTAACCTCAGTAGCTGTGTCTGCTTAAAATGTTAACCTAGATGTGCAAAGGAGTAATAAAATGCTTGTTTGTCCAGTGTTCCCCTCTTTCTCAGGCAGTTCTGTGCTTACTTAAATGTAATTCATCTGCAAAGATCCTTCTCTTCCACAGTGTTTGTGGTGATGTTCTGTTCAAAGCCAGTGCTTTGTTTCCTGAAGATACTGTGGCTATAGATTCCTCCTTAAAAAATCATAACAATTTTGTCGTGCTCTCATCTAAGCCATTTTTTGGTTTAGTTATCATCATCTGTTGGAAGGACCTACCCTACAGTGCATGCGCAGCTTTTAAGGTTTTCTGGAGTAAATAAAAATCCCACTTTCAACTAAGTCATACTACGTGTCAAAACCCCCTCAGAACTGTTAAGCCACTTCATTTGAAAGGGATGTTCCTCTTTTCCAGCATTATTTTGATAAAGATTTATTAAAAGAGTCCTGGTTCTTGAGACACTGTACCCGAGTTACTGAGGTTCAGAAAAATACAAACTGTTCAGCTATCAACTTTTTTTATTTCCCCAATGACATATCCAGAAAAATGATTTGAGGATGAATAGTGTTTATTCAACCTCAGTCTTGAATTCAGCTGAAGTTTGGATTCAGAATTTAAATGAGATTCTTTACCTCTGAAATTCTACTTTCTCTGCTTTAAAATTCAGCAGTTCTTAATATCCCGCAGCAGTTTTTGCATGGCACTTTGATATATTTCCTGTAAAGCACACAGAATCTGAGTCTTTATAATTTCTCTAAAAATGAGAATGGCTCATACAGTGTAAAATGAATGTGAGGAAGCTTTGGGCAAAAGTGTTCCTGCTCTGCAGAAAGTTAGAGTGAGAACTTCAATGGCACGAGGTGATTATGGCCTCCTCCAGAAACGAGATGATGATCCATAAACAGCTCAGTGTTCCTGAGCAAAAAGCTTAAATGATGGGTTACTTCTAAATAAATTCACATCTGACAACTTTTTACCTTTTTTTTTTATGGTGGTTGTTTGGGTTTTTTTTTTTTTCCTAAATGTTTAACAATTTAAAATAGAATTTGAGGTTGTGCTGTAAGGTGGTAACTGTGGGGGATGATGTAGAGAAGGTTGGGCTTTGAGGGAATGGCAGCATAGAAGATCTTGGTTCTTTGGGTTTGGGGGGGCATTTTCAACCCTTCTTCCCTTCTGTTTTATTTTCTGTGCCAGTCTCATCTTCTTTCTGAGGTTAAGACTAAGTAGGGAATTTTTTTATGGCATTAATTCTGGGGACTCTTTGTGTTTCATCTTTTTTCCTCTGTGTTTTTTTTTTTTTCCTAGCTGTTGTGGGTAAGATAATTTTCCTGCTGCTTGACTTTGCTAGGACATGTAGGACAACAATATTCTAGGTACTACTTTTCACCTGTAAGACCCTGTGGTCTTATTTTACCACAGAACCTGCAGAGTAAAATAACTTAGTGCTTCATACAGCCTGCTCTTCACATAGCCTCAAGAAGAAATTATTATTATTATTATTATTATTATTATTATTATTATTATTATTAT
>JAHLSL010000022.1:3372655-3444988 GCA_025920805.1 Petroica traversi
ATTATTATTATTATTATTATTATTATTATTATTATTATTATTATTATTATTATTATTATTATTATTATTGCCATTATTACCTTAGCATTTCATCAGAATACCAGGAACATTATTTTTCAATGCAGAAGATTCAGAAAAATTACTGGCTAGATACCCCTGTAGAAAATCTGTTCCTCATTTTACAAAAACCTGTGAATCCCGTCTTCAAAGAAAAAAGAAATATAAAATTCCCTTTATATCTCCCAATAAAATTCTGACATTTTCCTTTTTTTAGCTTGAGCTTTGCATTCTGCAGTGCCCTTTGTTTTATTGCTGTAAGACCAGCTAGTCCATAAGAAGCCAACTCCAAACTCCATGATGGCAGGTTGCTTATATTCTGTTAATTCTCTCAAATAAAACAATTTGTGTTAATTACTGCTTGGGTTTCTCACATTATTTGGGCAAACAGCTCTGTTACACTCAACAGCACATTTTCTGATTGTTTGTTTGTTTGGGGAGAGTATTAGTGTTTCCCTTCAGTGTTTTGCTTTAAGATTAACATATCATTAAGCTGCATAATAAGAACAGTCTTTATTCTCATGCAGTGAAATGGCAGGGGAAGGCAGAGCATAGCCTTGCTGTTTAGTCAAGAGAAGTAAAAGGAAAATAAAAATAAAAATCTCTGAAAATGGATTAGTCAGTGACTTGGAGCTCTCTGTTATGGGATATCAAAGCCCAAACAGCAACATCTACAGTAAAAGTCATATTTGTGGAAGGGGTTTATTTGTCCCGTTTTTGCCAAATGTTTCAAAACGTGGACTTGTAATACCAAATTAATCCCTGTAGCTTGTTTTGCATAATTTGGGGTACTTTGTGATTTGTCAGCACTATTTGGTATATTTTATAAGAGATTGTGCACTATATCTCTGGTATGGATTAGTTGAGGTCTCTCTAATAATTGCAGACTGGGAGATTGCCAGTTAAAAGAGTCTTGGCTTTTGGAGGCAAGAAGTTAATCTTTGACAGTGTATTTTTGATGAGTTACTGGAAATCATTCTGTGCCCTCCCTCTGTTATTTCCAGCATTTGTTGTGGGGTTCTGTCACTGTCAAGGAGAGCCTCAAGAAGCAAAAAACCCCAGCATCTCATCCACATGTGTTGTATCCATGGAGTTGAGCACTTAAATGGGACAGAGAATTGCATATAAAATAAACTCTTTTTAATGGGATGCTGCACCTTGAATTCTGTGCAGTTTTGGGTCCCTTGATACAAGAAAGACTTGGAGGGGCTGGAGTGTGTCCAGAAAAGAGAATGGGTTTGGAGCAGCTGGGAGGCTCAGCCTGGAGAAAAGGAGGCTCAGGGGGTGAAATCTTCTTCTCCTCTATGACCACCTGAAAGGAAGGTGTGGCAAGGTGGGGGTGAACCCATTCACAGAACAAGTGACAAAGGAAATGGCCTCAAGCTGCACCAGGGAAGATTTAAATCAGATATTAGGAAAAATTTCTTTACAAAAAGGGTCATTAGCATTGGAACAGGCTGTCTAGGGCAGTGGTAGAGTCACCATCCCTGGAGGGGTTTGAAAGGGTTGTAGATGTGGCCCTTGGGATCAGGGTTTAGTGGTGGGCATGGCAGAGCTGGGTTAAGGGTTGGACTTGTTGGGCTTGGAGGTCTTTTCCAACCTAAATGGTTCTGTGGTTCAGGGATTCTGTGATGTTGCAACCCTCTGCAGCCTCCTCTGTTCTTCATGAGTTTGGCTCCCTCTATAACCTAAGTTTAAACAGGAGTTATGTTAGGTAGGAGAAAGACCAACTTAAACCACACAACCTTTCTTTTTTTCTTTATGCTTCATAGGACTTTGCCTTTAAAACGTGATTCCACATGGAACAGGTGGTGCTGGTTCCTGTTGTGGCTTTCCATGAGTGCTGCATTCCCTTCAATTCCTCTATTGGCCAGTACCAAAAAATGTAGGACACTGGGTTATCTACTAGCAGTGCTCCACTTAAAGTTCAGTGAGTAAAAGCATGTGGAAATCCTGTGCTCTGAAGTGTTTCAGAAAAGCTGCTTCAAAACTTCTTGGAGCATGTGGGGTTCTTTTCTCAGCATGGAGCCTTTTGGTGCAGTCCTGGTAGTTCAGCCTGATCTGCCACTTGTAGTTGATGGTTTCTCATTTCCTAAAACAAATGGTGTGTTTGGAGTGTGATTAATATTTATTTTTACACCTCTGTCCACAAAAACCTGCTGTTTTAATATGCACTTATGTCTTCCTTGAAAGGGCTTACAGCCCTATCACTTAAAAATGAGATCATCAGGCTGGAAGTTGATCAAGTCTGACCTCTTACCATCATCTTCACAAGTGCCACTGGTTTTCCTTAGGAATCTTCTTTTTCTCCCCACTCTCTTTTTGACTTCATGACCCACCTGTAGAGACAAATGTGCCAAGCAGGCTGTTAAGGGTTGTGGTTGCTTTAGCTGGAGTCTATAATAAGACATCTCACCATGGAAAGGTGCTTGCTCATGATGAAAACCTGATAGATGAACATGTCACCAGCAACACAGAACACGACAAATGTGCCTCCAGTCATTTCATTCATCACTACAAATGTGATTCTCTTCATCTGCTTGGCATGAATAAATATGCAGAACAGATTTGAGCATTCCTGTGTCAAGTGATAGCGAGGACTGACTGTGGTGATAGAAACATTTGTTGTTACAAGAGCCTCTCTTAACTTTGGGGGCCTCCTTTGTCATCTCTGCTGTGTGGTGACAGTGGTTATTGCTTGAAGCATCATGGGAACCATTGGTGTCCCTCTGAGTTGTCATCATTGGCCTGGGACATCCTGTTTCTTCTTTTTTTTTGCACTCCTTGAGTTCTGCAGGTCTTAATTTTTTGATGTTTTGAACATACAAAGTGATGTTCAGAAATAGTATGTTTTTAAGAAAAAACTGGCCTGGTACAAGACAACCACAATATAATTTTTATCCTCTAAGGGTGTTTAATATTGATTAAAGTGCTGGTGGCCAGTTTATACCCTACCTGTAAGGAAAATGCATAGGAAATAAGGAAATATATGGGTTATACAGACCTATGATGTTGCTAATGCACCACACTGTCCTCAAAAGTTCATTTAGAAACACTTCAAAATTGCACAAAGGTTGGTTGGTGGGTGGGTTATTGTTTTTAATCCTTGCTCACAGATTTAAGTTAAAAATTAATTTAAAAAATGCTTAAACAAACAAAAAAAAAGCATGAAGAAACCACCCACCAAACCAAAATAGTTGGATTTGTTGTGGTTGGGAGCCTTGGTCCCATTGACAGCTTCCTTAAAAGCAGCTGGGCAGAACTGGCTGCATTCAGGCCCGTGCTGGATCAGAGGGAAAATGTGCCCCATCAAGAGGTGCTTTATTGGAGACCTGAGCTGAATTCCAGATCACTTTTGTGTGCTACTCTGCCTCTCTGACAATGCTTAAGCTCTGAAAAATACAACCTGAAATTGTTGTGGTAGAAAAGTAAGATTCATCCCCTAGGGATTAATATGCCCCTTTCAGAATGACTTCCATATTTCATCTGGACATGAGGATTTGTTACAGCACTTATGTTTTTAAATATCCAAGTTGTGCATTCGTGAGGAAGGACCAGTGTGAGCCACCAGCTGTGGCAAATCTGGTAAAATCTGTGGTTGTGAAAGGAGGGGATCTGCCAAGGGGAGGAAACTGCAGGTCTGTCACAGGAAGGGATTTCAGTGTGGACAGAGCCCTTCACCTGTGACAGGTGACACCTCTTCAGTCCCAGACTCACTGAATGGTTTGGGTTGGAAAGACCTTGAAGCCCATCCAGCTCCACCCCTGCCATGGGCAGGGACACCTCCCACTGTCCCAGAGCCCTGTCCAGCCTGGCCTTGGGCACTGCCAGGGATCCAGGGGCAGCCCCAGCTTCTCTGGGCACCCTGTGCCAGGGCCTCAAACCCTCACAGGAAGGAATTTCTTCTTTGTATCAGAGCCTGGCTCTCTATCTATGTGAAGCCATTCCCTGTGTCCTGTTCCTCCCTTCCTTGTCCAAGTCCCTCTCCAGTTCTCCTGGGACCCCTTCAGGCCCCCTGAGCTCTCCCTAGAGCCTTCTCTTCTTCACCCTCAGCTCTGCCACCCCGGTTCCTGAGCAGGGGGGCTCCAGCCCTTGGAGCATTTTTGTGCCTCTTCTGGACTCACTCCAGCAGGTACTTGCCCTTCTTTGTTGTGGCTGTTGTTTAAGCCACATGAGAGCTTTGGAGATGCTGGAAGATGCAGGACAGTCCATGGTCTGTGTTCAGACTCCTGCACGTGTTGAAGGGTGGATGAAGATGTGCTTGGCATGCAGAGGGGCAGTGATGATGGTCCAGGGCACATCAGGAACATTTGCATTTGCTGTTGGAAGGCTGCTGCCCTGTGCTGTGGGACATCATTACAATGTTCCTTAATTCTGTCCTTGCTCACCTTCAGGATTGTGCTCTTGTTGATGGTGGGGCACTCAGCAGCCCTGTGAAGGGTTTCTGTAATTAATATTCGAGTTTCATTATCAAGAAAGGAAGATTGAGGTGAAATGTTAGGAATAACAAAACTGACTGTAAAATGGTAGCACCAGAAAGCTGCTGCAGTGGGCAAGTTTCATTAAAGCTCCCAGCAGAACAGGCTGTAAAATGAGCACTGTTGGTGGTGTCAGCTCAGTCACATTGCAGGGGAGAGTTTTCCTTGGAAAACCTTACAACCCTCACTGTGTTTTCACTCAAGTACTGCCCTCAGAGTGTGCCCTGTGTTGGGTGAGTGCTGCAGAGATTCCAACCCCAAAGGGTGCTGGTGAAGTGATTTTGGTTTTTGCAATAGGCACTTGGGGAAGGAGTGCAGCAGGGCGTGATGTCCAGCACATCCTTCTCATATTCCAGCAGGTTTTGATGCAGGAAAGGCAGCTCAGAGAGATCCCCAAAGGCACTGCAGGTAAGGAGGCACCACAGGACTAAAGTGGGAGGTGGCTCAGAAAGAGTGACTGAAGTGGTGACATTTGTCAGAAGTTCAGAGAGAGAAGGAGCAAAAACATAAAAATCAGTGAGCTGCAGGGTGGCAAACCTCAGTAAGCTCTGAGAAGCTGGAGGCATGACTCAGTTCCTTCAGATGCAAACCTGAAAGAAAAAAGAGGATTTAAGATGATGTAGCAATTTAACAGAGTTTTTCTTTTTTTGTAGAGACAGGCACAGGCTGTCCCAGTTCAAGTGAAGCACAGAAAATATAGTAGTTCACTAACTTGATAAGTTTTTCCAGCTCAAGAGGAAGGAAGGAAGCCCGCAAAAAGTCTGCCCTAGTTTCCACTAGGGATGGTTTGAGCAAGAATATTTTTCCTTCCCTGATATTTTTGGATGTTGTTTTTAATTTTTTCTTAATTAATTTTTTATGTTCAGTCTTGTGCTTGCCAGAACATGCACCTGGCAGTGGCTGTGGAAAAGGCAGAGGATAGGCAAAGTATTGTAGTAATGAAAAGAAGTCAAAGGATTTGGTTTGGTGCTCAACAGGAAAGGGAAGTCACCAACTTCTGACACTAAAATACTGTATTAAATTGAGGGGAGGGAAGCTTGTATCAGTCTTTGGCTAAGACTTTAATTGGGAGCAGATGGCAGATTAAATCACTGGATGCCTGGTGGCTGGTGTGAAACTGTACAACTTCAGAACTGTGAGCTGTTACCTTTGACACCTTGGGAAGAGTAAATAAGCTTCTAAAAAAACCCTCTAAGAACTAAAATAGTGCTTAGGCTGCTTTATTCATAATTTGCAATTTCAGTTTTCAGAAGGGAACACAGGAACTTGAGAAATATTGCAAGATACCAAGGAAGCCAATAATACTCTGCAGATTTTTCTTTCAAAAATAAACCATGTCACCGAGACTGAACTTATTTCTGTAACGTGGTAACACGGGGAGGAAAAATGAGTAAATTGCCATGAGCTGAAGAGAAGCTTTTTAAGAATAAACTAGAAGTATGTTGGTCTGCATATAAGTGCTGTAAAATGGGTGCAGAAATCTTTAGTGATGGATCAATAGCCTTTAGAGGGATGTGGCAGGTGGGAGTGTCCTGGTCAGTCACTGATGGCCTGGGTGATGCAGGGAAGGAGACTCTGAATCTGCAGGTACTGAAATTAGAAAGGAACTTGATAAGAAAAACCTACATCCTGTATTTTTCATATTACTTGATCAGATTATTTCAAGGTTTTGTGGAATAAATCACTGCAAAAGCTGAGAAGAAAAGACAACTGGTAGCATTGCTAGACCTTAGAAAATCCTGAGGTATTTGTAGTAGTCAGATCTGACACGTAGCAGTAAGAAAAAAAAGATATATATGTCTGTTTACACATTCCATTGTGACAACTGATTTGTAGGAATGGTGAAGTCATCCTGCTGTACCCTGTTTTGGAAAGACTTTTCCTTCTCTGAGCTGCTGTGTTAGGCTTTGTCCTCTGCATTGGAGTTGAGAGCTTTCCAAGAAGCTGGGAGAAAGCAGAGTAGAAAAGCTGACCTGCAATAAAAGACTGAACAAATTGAGAATTCTTCTTTTTACCCTGAGGAGGAGTGTCCTGATATTTATTTATTTATTTACTTACTTAACTTACTAATTTATATATCTGCCCCTGGTTTCTGTGGCTGATGTGACTGCAGCATTTCACCAGTGAGTTTGCCAGTAGAATTCACAGTAGTGCTGATACTGGCATACAAGTTTTTATGTGGAAAAGGTGTGTTGGTGTGGTTAACTCTACATGTAGTTAATCCAGGTATAGTCACTTCTTTTCCTTTCTTCCCACCTCTTGTTGCTATTCAGTTTTTAACCATTGTATCTGCAGCTGAACACAAAATAAAGAGGGTTTAAAAGCATCAGGTTCATTCACACAACAGGAAGCACCTTGAATCCGCAGTTCAGACAACCTGAAACAAATCACTCGAGCTGGTGCTTTAAGCAGTGCCAGTTCTTCCCTCCCCTTTCAGAAAGCACCTTTTCTCTTGGTCATATTGAATGCTTTTTTCAGAATACCTTGATTTTGATTTTACCTCGATTGTGGTTCCATTTGCACATCTGCTATTTCCATGAGTAGCTGCTGCTCCTCAGCCAACAACAGCCATGAGGAGAGGCATCAACTCCTTTGGGTGAGGCTCTTGATGGAACAGTAAACACAAATTTGCTGCTGTACGTCTTAAATGTTGCAAATTTATTTGGTGTAAGCCCTGTAGAAGTTGTGGTGGAGTTGTGCTGGTCCCAGTCAGCAGTTGAAGGATCCAGGCAATCCTGTCCTTCCAAAGAGCTGTGGATGCATTTAAGCAAATTGCAGCTGTCTTTATGTGTGGTGTAGGAGTTTTACCCAAAGTCAGTAATTGAGGAAGCGCCAGAATAATTGGAAAGGATGACAGGAAGGGTTTTTTACTCTATTTTAGGCCATGAGGTTCAGGAAGAAGGAATTGAGGAAGCTGCTGGGAGGGGACACACACACACACACACACACACAAATAACATTACAAAACACTGTGTTTCAA
Source organism: Petroica traversi (assembly GCA_025920805.1). Lineage (NCBI taxonomy): Eukaryota > Metazoa > Chordata > Aves > Passeriformes > Petroicidae > Petroica > Petroica traversi. The sequence continues at coordinate 3,380,171 of JAHLSL010000022.1, forward strand.
TATGTGATGCTTGGTTAGTTGGGTTTTTTCCACCTGGCACATACTGGGGTGAGCCTGGCAATGTTGTAATGGCCAAGAAACAGGAGGAGAAGGTTCACTCTTTGGCTGAGAAGGAAACAAACTGTTCTGAGGATGGAAGGGGCTGATGGTGCAGTCCAGAGGCTGCCGTGGACTGAGCAGGCAGAGAAACTCAGCAGCTTTCAGAGAAAAAGGAGATGAATTAGAGTTGTAGACCACTCCTTCCTTGTTTTGCATCTTGATCTGATGCTCTGGGTTCCCAGGCTGCTGTGGCCAAGCTCAATCTTCTTTCAACCACATCTTCCCCATCTTCCTCCCCATCTCCCACAAGTGCTGTTGCTGCTGCTTCCCCAACCCCACAGGAGTGGAAGTGTCTGATGTGTAACACTGAAACCTGGGAGTGAAAATCTCTGGGCATTCCAGGTTTTCTGGCTGTAGCAGTGTTGCAAAGTTTGTTTGTACCTGTTAGATTTGGATTATCTGCTGTCTGTCTTGATGAATAACGTTCAGTGTGTTTGCTCAGCTGCAGGAATTTGTTAATCTTTCCTTCAGTTTTCTCCCAAAAAAAAAAAAAAAGAGAAATAATCTCACTGTGGAGAAGTTTAGCAAAGATTGGATTGCGAGAGCTTTCCGTGCTTGGTTTTTTTTTTTTTTTGTTGGGTTTTTTTTTTTTTTTTCTGGGAGAGTACATTTGTAGTGGTAGCTGGAAGAGCAGAGAACTGAATGTGCAGGATTAAGCTTGAGGCCCCAGCTTCCTGTATAAGGGGAGAGGAGCTCACGAAGCTGAGGCAGCAGCCAAAAGGAAAAGGGTAATGGACAAACATTCACTGTGTGGATCAGGGAGCTGCCTGCCAGCTGATCCTGGTGGGACTTCCTGCTCTGGGACATGGGGGACCTTTGGGACAGTCACTGTCAGTGCAGGGCTGAGCTCAGGAGCTGCCTGAGGGAGCTCCTCAAGGGTTTAACAGCTCAGAAGGCAACAGTTTATTTCTGAGAGGATTTAGGTGCAAGAGCTCAAGGATTTGGAAGCAGGAAAATGGAAGTTCTTGGGAAAAATGTAACACAAGGAATTCACCAGACTTTAGTGGAAGAGACTCGGGTTTGTAGGAGATTTTTCATGGACATTGCAAAGCCAAGCAACTTCACAGTGCTGATTCCAAAACTTGCTGGGAATTCACTTCCCTTTGAAAGCCAAGTTAGAAATGTGTTTGTGACAGGGTTTGCAGCTCACTTCCACAATCTGTGATCTGGGAACAGATCAACAAGCTGTGTCTGTAGATAATTCTCTGCAGAAGAGGCATGAGAGAGTCTCTGATTCCCATGTCTTGCACCTTAAATCTGCTTTTCTTTGGGGAAAAGAGCCTCCTAGAAGTCCAACCCAAAGTGAAATTTTTGAATGCCAGTAACTTAATGATAATTTTTTAAATTGTAATAAATTAGGTAGGGAAGCTAGTAGGAAAACTTTGTTTCCTACTGTTTTGCTGTAATGAGCTGACTATCCCAATTCATGTGGAACACAATACCTTAAAGAGAAATTAGAAGTAATTTTGAAAGGGTATCGCCAGGGGATGATGATGGTTGGCTGAAATCTGTAGTTGCAGCCCTACAGTCAAGTTCCTAACATTTCTTCCAGTCACCTTAATAAAAATTAAAGACTAAAAATAAAAGACTAACAAAAATTAGCCATTTGCCATTTTTCCTTTCCTGTTTGTCTCATCCTTCCACCAGGCAATGCATGGAAATCCTAGCACCATTCAGGCTGGAAAAAACCTTTAAGACCATAGAATCCAACTGTTATTCCCACTCTGTGCTGAGGCTGCACTGGTGGCCCAGCCCTAAAGTTCGTGCTGGTTCTATTTGTCCTTTGTGCTGCAGATTGCAGCGTGTGTTCTCTTTCTCAGAGGACACCTTGTCCAGTTCCTCAGAGTGTCATGAACTTGCTACTGGCTTCCTGGAGAAGATGCTTGGAGCCTCCAGGGAGCTGAGCCCTGGCGGTGCCGCCTCCCAGCACAACAGACACGGACGCTTAAAAATCCTTCTCCTGTAGCAGCACAACTGGGCTCTTGCTTTCTGATTCCTGCAACATCTGGATTCCTGCTCCACAGTTTATTTGGGTGATTTTTGTCTTTTCTTTTATATCCCTTTTATACAGTTCTCTGTATCCACAAGTATCAGCAGCATGCACACTTGCAACCTTTCACTTAGTTCAGTGCTCAGTGTTTTGTAAGTGTTCTGCAGGTCTGAGACTGAACAGCCCAGAGCTGCAGAGCCAGGGACACCAAACATTCCCACTGTCTCAGGAACCCAAGGTCTCCTGACAGGAGGATTCTGTAAAGTCGAGCTGAGCCCACCCCAACCTCATCACTGGGCTCCCTTGTTGGATCTGCTGATGTGTAAAGTCTAGAACTGGTGTGTGTGATTGACAGGGGGGGCATTTGCCACGCTGTCACCTGGGTGAAGTGGATGCATCCAACAGGATCCTGATTAAAATACTGAGGTAAAGACCCCAACCCCTTTAACTGTGTCAAGTTTCATTTTCCTGACACCAGGAAAAGGCATCATTGGTTTGAGCCTGAGAAGGGCTGGGAGCCTGAGGCTGTGGCAGAGCCCTCAGCCTGTGGAGTCAGGGCTGGAGTGGCACGGGATCGATGTGGCTGCTGTTCTTAGAAGGACTCTCCAGTTCCTAGAAGTTTTCCTCCCTTCACCAGGCTCTTATTTCCCTCCCTCTCCTTCCTTGCATCATTTTTGCAGCTGTTTTTTCTTGTGGGTTTGGGTTTTATTTACATCTGCTCTCAGTAATGTGGACTGTAGATGCCTCCTTGAAATCAGGGCTCTCCTCCATGTAAAAAAAAAAGAAAAAAAGGGTTTTGTGAATGGCTGAAAAAAAATCTGTTCCACTTCAGATTGTAACACTGAGTTATGGAACAAAATGTCTTGCACTCCTTGTTGTGGATACAGTAAGGGATTATCTTTTTTAATGACAGTTACAAAGCTTTACAGAATTGTTTCAGAATTGGTCTAATAAATGGTGAAATATTTTGTTGCAGCTCAATTATGAAGAACAGGAGCTTATGGTTTACCCTTATTTAAATATGTACATGAATCTTTTCAAAGTAATAGGGCAAATATAGTACTGTTTCTGGGGGCTTAAAAAGAAGATTTGTGCTCTAATATTAAATTTTTAATGTATTATTCATGAGGAAAGCCAAGCTGAAAGCTTTTTTTTCCTTCCCCTCAGTGGAAATGAGCTTGAAGAATACATTATCTGTATAGAAAAAAGAAAAAATGTAAAGGATTCTAGCTCTTGCTAATATTGGTGTGGTGCATGCAAGTCCTGTTGGAATTTCCTCAGGGAAAAGAAAACAGAATTTGGTTGAAAAGAAACTGATACAATCATTGAATAATTCGTACAACATTACTGGAATTCGATTCCTAAAATAAGTCAGGGTAATTCCAGTTAGAATGTGCTTTTTAGAATGATGGAGTGATTGTTTATTGAAGCTGCTTTAAACTCCATGTCTAAGAGTTATTGCCTCTGGTTTGGATACAGGGCTGGGCTGTGTTTTTGTTACTCATGCCACTTCCAGGGTGGCTTTTGCAGATGTGTGTATGTGCACACCATGTATTCCTGCAGATCTGGCTGTACTTTTGGGTTGCTAAGGCAGGAAAAATGTGTGTGAGCTTTGGAATTTGGAGAAACTATATAGTATTATGTAATACATCTCTTCAGTATGGAATATTTTATACCGTGTGCAAACTGATGTTTGTAATTATATTTCCTGCTGTGGAATAACTATAAACAAGAAGAATAAGCCAAGTGACCTCATTTTTAGTGTTCTTTTTCCTTTGTACTTTCTCATTCCTAGATCATGCTTGGTTGAGTTGCCTGAGATGACTCCAGGAAAAAAAAACCAACAAGTTGCATATTTAAGCAACTCCAGAGATACATTTTTCCATTGCCTTACGCTAGAATCTTACACAATTAGTTTATGGATAAGAAAAATATCAGTAATTAGTAATATTCAAGCCCACAATTATATCTTATGGAAGGCATAATTTAAATTGTTACTTAAATGCCAAGACCTCATCTAGCAGGATTTCCTAGATATGTTTTCTGTCATTTCTAGACATTGGATAAAACAGGAATATTTGCTCCCTGTAATAAGGGAATAAAGTTAGGATGTAACAAGCTAAATGTTCCTCTAGAACCTGCTATTAAATTATATGAGCACCTCTCAATTTTTAATATATATTCAGCCCCAAGGTCCTACTGAAAGGCTGCACGTGTGCCTTACCTAATAATAAAACTGAAGCAGAAAATGTTCTGCAGTTGGTTTTTACACTGGGTTTAAAAAATTATTCTTGTGGATAAGAAACTGTTGCATTAAAACTTTGAAGCTGAATGTACAAAAAAATGGAAATTTGGAGTGGAGCAGAAAGGCAGATCAGGTTCTCTTCAGACTTGAGCTGGTTTTCATGGGTGGGGCTGACCTTTTCCCCTGTGCTTTGCAGGACATACATCCTATTAAGAAATACAATGCAGTGTTGTCTCTTGTCACTTGATCCAGAGTTTGGGAAACCTCAGTTCCACGTCCCCAGTTGGCATTTGGAACAGTTAATACCTTCTGGCACTACTTGGAGCTTTTGTATTGCTTTCCTTTTGATGGGAGTGTCCAAAACTTGGGGTTGCAAGAGAAAATACCTATTTGATACGAGCTTTGAGCCACATTCTTGAATATTTGCTGTGAAACTTCCAGAGTCATCAACCACAAACTGATACAGGAGTTGGTATTGCAAGCAGAAGAACAGGAAGGATTTCTTAGATTTATGGAGCTTGCCATTTTAAAATGCTATTCAAGAATATAATAATCTTTGGGATTGAAGAGCAGATAGTGGTGGGAAACCTAAAACCTGTGGCCAGAGAGCAGGTACAAACATCCCAGGCTGTTGGAATCCTCCCGTGGTGTTATCAGGTGGTATCAGAAGCAAGTTTTGACATGTGGTTTGTCTCAGGTGTTTGGAAATTGTGCTCATCTTTCATTAAAAGGCTGGGCTGGAACTGCCTCCTCAGTGCTTGGGCTCAGCTGTGAGTGTGCACCAGCAGAGTAAATAAGGCCTTTCAACAATTGAATTTCCTAAAAGGAGAGAGGAGAAAACCCCAAGTTTTGTGGAAAATGCGTTTGCTGAAGTGCTCAGTGGCCAAGGGATCCTCTGCCTGAGAAAACTTTCCACTTTCACCTCTGGGCGAAAGGAGGAAGGAAGAGTGTTGAAAAAAAACTGCTGTGAAAGCCCATCCAGAAGCTTTGCCCTGTTTGTGTAAGCTTTCCCTTGGGAATTGTGTTGTGCACTTCCAGCTGGTACACAAAATACTTGGAGCAAATAATCTTCCATTAAATGTTCTGCCATCAGAACGTTCTGTACAGTGGCATTTTTTCTCACAGCACCTCATGGAGAGCTCACAGGGTTCCCCAGGAATCCTGGGGTACACCTGAGAGGGGCAGGAGACTGTTGGGAGTGCAGAATTCCCAGTTCAACCTTACTGAAGAATCTCATGTTAAGCCTTTGTTGTACATTTTGTTTTCCTTGTGAGCAGCATTTTCCATTTGTATTTTGGATATGCAGATCAGTAGCATGGAGTGGTCAGGAAATAGCAGCACTGGGCACAGAAGGATTAAATGAAGGGGTTATTTTGCAGCATTTTTAGGATAAGAAAGTTTTGCTGGACTGTTCCTGGTCTTGGGCAACTCCAGTGACTTACAGGAAGGACCGAAGCAGTGCTGTGGGGGATGGTGATCTTTCCCTTAACTGTAAATGTTTGCAATATAAACAGCTGAGCTGTTCATCAGAGCTTCCCAGGGGAGAGAAGAAAAACAATATTGGCATTTTTAGGGTGGGTTCTAGTGCAGACAAATCAGATGTATTGTGCCCTACAAGTGCTTATCAGCTTGGCTTTGGGAGCTCTGCTGTGGTCAGCTGGGCTGGTGGCTGAGCTGCCACGAGGGTGAGGAGAATACCCACAGAAACTGCTTGGGAGCTAAAATGATTTAGTTAAAACAAGAAAATAAACCTTTTTTTCAGTGTTGAGACCCGTTACTACCCAGAGACTTCCCCCACCAGCTGGCTGGGTACTGGCAGGAGGTTTTTGGCAGTGAGTGTCTCAAACACACTGGACCTTGCTTTGTTTATTTTGTAGGGCTGGAATTCCTTGCGTGTGTGGGGACCTGTGGGAGGGGACTCAGGCCTCGATTTCTGCTCATGTGTCACTGGAGTCCAGTTCTTCAGCAGAAAGAATGACTCTGCTCTTGGTATTTGTTAGATTTTGGTCTAGGAAAATCCTGTTGGGTCATGGATTTCACAGAATTCCATGATGGTGTGGGTTGGAAGGGACTTAAAGATCATCCAGTACCACCTCCTGTGCTGGGGCAGGGACACTTTTCACTAAACCAGGTTGCTCCAGTCCCCATCCAACAATTCCAGTGCCTTGGACACTTCCAGGGATGGGGCATTCACTGCTTCCTTGGGCAGCCTTTTCCAGTGTCTCCCTTGCCATGTTTTTCTATGTTACCAGGAGAAGTAAAATCTATGACAGGCCCTAATGAAGCCAATAATGCAGCCATTTGTCCTCGTTCTGGTTATGTAGGAGCAGGAGAGGTGCCAGATATTTATCTTGCTTTGCAGCAGGCGTGCCAGTGCATACAGAGCTTTCCTGCTGCAGCTCTGTGGAGCTTTGGGAGAGCAATTCAAATGCAGAGTCTGTTTAGATTTGAGTAATTCATTGAAAGTGCTGGGGCTGGGCAGAGGGAGCCAAGTGGGCTCTGCCCAAACCGATAGCACTCAGCCAGCAGCCAGAAAAAAAGCCTTTCTAATTGCTTATGCCATGGTATGGTACAGAACATAATAGTTATTATTTGTGCCAAAAGGGATTTTTTTTAAAGCTCTCAGGATAAACAACACACCCAGCTGTGCAGGTGTGACTGACTCAGGCACTGCTTTTCTCAGTGCAGCTTTGCTGCACACACCTGGGGGGGTCCTGGAGGCACCCAGAGGGTTTTCAGTTAGAAATTGTTGTTTTTGTGCCCTTCTTCCCCTCTGTGAGAGTTACAACCCACATGGCAGGGGGTTGTTGTGTGAACACCTGCGTGTGGGGTCAGTGCAAACACCTGAGGTGGTGAGAGCAGCACGGGGAAGCAGCCAAAGAGGAGCAATCCTGGATGTCAGTGCTGGCTGTGTCTCCCTCAGCCTGGAGCTTGATATTGCTGGGAGAAGAGAAGGGACAAGAACTCAGGCAGGCTCTCGAAGTGCTTGTGCATGTCTGTAAGTATAGACTTAATCTGATTTAGCATTTATGGGCCCTCGTGCCTGGGGTTTCCCATCTGAGTGCAGTAAATGGTCTGTGATCTGCTCGGGGCTCCTGCCTGAGCTCATGGGCTGCTTCTCTGCCCTGAGCCAGAGTGGGAGCTCTGCTATTGAAAGTGCTGGTGGCAAGGTAAGGCAAAGCTCCTGCCTCCCTAGGGCATGAAATGTGCTCTGCAAGACCTGCCTTCTGAAATCTCTCAGCCCATCCCTGGAAGTGTCCAAGGCCAGGTTGGACAGGGCTTGGAGCAGCCTGGGATGCTGGAAGGTGTCCCTGCCCATGGCATTGAGTGGGATAATCTGATCTTTAATGCCCCTTCCAACCCAACCCATTCTAGGCTTCTGTGATCTCTTTAATGTAAATTGTGAAAATCTGGCTCTTCTGTGCCAAGAAAGAAAAGGATGCAGAGCAGTGGGGATAGTGTTGCATCATTGTGTACTAAATACACAGCTCACCCTTGCCACTGCATCAGTGCTGGAGGAGAACAGCAGGGTTTTTTGCCAGATTGGGCAGGGACCAGCTGATCTGAAGTGTTCTGCATAAACAGCTCGGGCAGGAATGTAGGCTAAGAGAGGCTGAGGCTTGGGCAAGATGCAAAATTAGAATAATTTCTCTTGCCTCATGCCTGGGTTCTCTCTTAAAATTAGCACAAAGGCACATGCTGAAGAAGTAAAATAGGGAAGAGTTTCAGCTTTGTTAATGGGCTCAGGTGCAAATTTTTTTACCTCCTTTTAGCCTACCTTTGATAAGGACAGTTATGTGGCCTTGGTTTGAGGATAACCGGAGTGGGATTTGTAGATTAATCCAAACAGTTACAATTACCATAATTTTTGCTCCGGTAAACAGCAAAAAATTACTGTACTGGCTTTGTTGGTTTTTTCCCCCTCTAACATAATTAAGGAAACAGTTTATTTTTAACATCTCTAAACTTGTAGTCCTGAAGATACTGGTTATTTAATATCCTCAGTTATTCATGCTTTCTCATGCCTCCTCTGTGAAATAGCAAGTGGGCTGCTCTCAGTGCCACAGGATAGTCAGGAGTTGAAGCATGGGCATTAGATCTTGTGCATTCCTTTCGTACAAAGTTTAGGATATTTCAAATAGGTCAGAAGTACTCGACGTTGGGGGTATTTGGAGAGGCAATTAAACATGCCTGCAGCTGTTCCAACCTGCACAGATGAATTGTCAGCATGGTGGAGGCATCTGCTTGTTTAAGACACCAAAATGCTTATAAAAATCCCCTCCTCTTAATAATTTTTTTAAAAAATAATTTTTTAAAAAGCTGGCTTTCTCAACAGGCAGTAAACTGTGGCTTTGTTCTAGAAAGGAACTGCTGGAAGTTCATCAAGTTTCACTGCTTTTATTTTTTGTCAAAACTGTAGTCACTTTATCATACAAAGCTTGCAGTTTCCTGTATCTTTTGTTTCATTCTTAATCTCGTTTTAGCTTTCTAAATATCATATTTCCAGGTGGGAATGTGCTGCTTTTAATGGTCTGGGAATGCTGAATGGATAAAATACTCATTACTCCAAAGTACAAGGTCAGAAAAGCCAGGATTGAATATTTTCCAGCTCATTTCTTGGGATCAGTTGAAAACACAGTTAATAGTTAAAAAAAAAAAGAGTTTGAAAAGTGAAGGAAAGATCCAGCACCAGGGCAATGAGAGATATTTTAGCAAATTATTAATGAGACTTTGCAGTGTGCTTCTGTGGGATTTTTTCCTTACTTCTTTACTTAGTGTGTAACAATAGATGCTCTGTTACAGCTTCAGTTTTTTGTCAGAGATGCCTGGCAGAGCTGCTGTTCTGCAGGTGACACTTCAATTGAACTGAAAACCCTCAGTGGTTGATATTGTAATTACTTTAGATCTAAAATAGTTACAGAAGATGTGTAGGTTTTACTGAAAACGTAAATTGATCAAAAGTCTTTCCAGCTTAACTGGTGAGGGTGGGTTCAACAGCTTGAAGAAGAAAGCAGCAAATAAAATTACATTTTTCTCTGTGTAATAGGCACTTGTATTACATGTCTATAAATATTTAATTTTTTTTAAAAGACTTTATGAAGAGTAATCCAAGATGGGGTAAAATCTGCTGCATGAAGGCTGAAGCTGGAGAAGAAATTACCTTGGCAACAATTTCTCCAAGTGAGGTTATGTCCCAGCAGATTCACTCCAGTGTAACCCAGACTTCTTCTTGAGAAATCCCTGCAACAAATAAGTTTATAATCAAAATCTGATGTTTTTATTTTACTCCCAGAAGGGCTTGGTTCAAGTAACCTGCTAACTGATACTCACTGTATGATGGCTGTAAATTGATTTTAAGAGCATTTTTAATTGTTAGAAACAGCTGTTACTTTTAGTTCTATTAATGACTGAAGCACAGATAATACAGGGATTCAGAGAAAGTTTCCTCTTCCAAGTGAGTGGGATTCCTCTTTATTCCTTTGTATTTGGGTTTCATAATACAGAAAAATTTGAGGAGGGGCATGGAGGATTGAGGAAAAACAGTAGTCACACCAAATAAATCTATATCTCTGTTAAAGTCAGTGTCTTTTTGAAGCTAAGCCATCTCTGTTTTTCTTCCAAAGAAACAATGGTCACACATTATTCCCTACTCTATTAAGAATCTTTTCCAGAACTTACATGTTATAAATGGCTTTGGTTCTGTAGGACACGTTAGCAGAAGCAGCATCATTTTAGATATCTGTTTTCTCACAGGGTGAATGTTTTATGAGACCTGCACTCAATATCCACAAAATACCAATGTGTTGGGAGAAATAAATGGGGTTTAGAAAGAGAAATCAAAGGAAGTGCAGAAAAGATGTCCCAGTTTGATTTTTGCTATTAGGGATTTTTCTTTTGGGGAGCAGACTTCAGATGAGTGAATTTCCCTGGCAGGAATTAGACTTGTAGCCTGTCCCAAAAATATCCCCAGGGAATGAATGAAAAATTCATAAAGAGAAATGGAGAAACAAAACTTTTCTTTGCAGAGGAGCACCCTTTAACATATTTTTGCAAGATGAATTTGTTAGAGAAGAGCTGTTCCTAGGAAAGAGAGGAGAAAGCTTGCAAAAATAGACTAATGCTTTGGATTTGATGTCTTGCTGAAGTATTTGCTGCAAAAAGTACTGGAGAGAATGCTGCTGTCTCTATGGGAACATCTTTGGGCTATATTTAGGAAAATTAAATTAAGCTTATTCTCCTCAGATGAGCAAGGTTTTGATAAGGCTTTGGTTGGAGGTGTAGTGGTATTTTGGGGGGGGGGGAAGTAGAAGCATTTCTTCCACCTTTGGGTTTGGTGAGCCACTTGTCTTACACTTTTCAAGTCAAAAAAAAAAAAAAAAAGAACTAAAACAGTCACTTGTATTTGAGTCAACCTGTGTGTGGCAGGAGGCAGGAAGAAGCTCAGTTTAATTTCACAACCCCAGGCTGTTAATTTGATCATTATGGGGAAAGAAAACCCTATTAAAACCCTTATAAAGATCTGTTTATTAAACTGAACAGATCTGGTAAGGAAATGAGCTGGTTATAGGTACAATGTCCAGCAATACTCTTTAGGTTTGGATCTCTGTCTTGAAAAATCAAGTGGGTAGAAGCTGTGTGGCAGGGGGGTAACTTGGTGGGTTTTTACACACTTTGTGGTGTCTCTGGAGCACAGAAAAATGACTTTCCACAGCTCTTCAGTAAATTCATACCAATTTCATTACATAAATTCTTCAGAAAATGTGGCCTGGGGCTGCAGAGGCCGTTTGTGTGTCTGTCTGTCCGTTCATACCCTGTGCAACAAGAAAACACTCTCCCAAAGGGCTTTTCTTTAGCTTGTTTATCCCTGTTTCTTGTTCAATCAGCACTGGATCCAAGATGTCTTTTATTATTATTATTTTTATTGTGATGATGCCAGCTGGGAGTTAAATGAACGTGTGGGGGTAGCAGTTCCTGCCTGGGCTGTGTGACGGCTCCAGGTGCTGCCCATTCCTTGCCTCCTCCTGCTCTTCCCTGTGCTTGAGCTGCTGGGGATGGAGCAATTTGTTCTTGCCTGCTTTCCCACCATGTCCCACGTCAGCAGGAGCTGGAGCAGAGTGGATGCTGTACATTTTCTGCTCTGGAACACGTGCTTGTTTACATTTGCTTCCCTGCCTCTCTGACTCGGATCCTCTCCCGATGCCAGAGGGGGTCAGCCCTGACTGACAAGCGTGGAGATCCAGCCCTTCTGACCCCGTGTGCTGCTCCCATTCCCATTTGTTTGCTTCTCCTTTGTCTTCCTTCCCAAGTATTTAACAAATCATTATTAAATATTTTCCAGAATTTTTTCTCAAAGAGGCCAACCTCTTTGAAAATTGAGTCGAGATACACAAACATCCGATCGGGTTGTTGTGCGTTACTTACGAGGGAAAACAAATTTAAGTGCTGAGTAGAATGGAAATAAAACAATCCTTTTTATTGTAAGGTGCTACTAATATTTGGCTGATGCCTTTTTCCTGGTGTTAGGAAAATGAAACTTGACACGGTTAAGAGGGTTGGGGTCTTTACCTCAGTATTTGAATCAGGATCCTGTTTGATGCATCCACTTCACCCAGGTGACAGCGTGGCAAATGCACCCCCATCAATCACACACACCAGTTATAGACTTTACACATCAGCAGATCCAACAAGGGGGCTCAATAACGGGGCTGGGGTGGGCTCAGCTCGAGTTTACAGAATCTGTCCTGCTGAGAGACCTTGGGTTCCCGAGATAGCAGGAATGTTTGGTGTCCCTGGCTCTGCAGCTCTGGGCTGTTCAGTCTCAGGCCTGCAGAACACTTACAAAACACTGAGCACTAAACTAAGTAAAAGGTTGCAAGTGTGCATACTGATACTTGTGGATACACAGAACTGTGTAAAAGGGATATAAAAGAAGACAGAAATCATGCTGGCATCGGGCAAACCCTCCTCAAGAGAAACCCTCTGCCGTGGGTGCAGCAGCTCATGGAACCTCAGCACTGCAGATTTTGCAAATCTAAACTGCCAGGTCTTTGCTGATCCAGCTTCACCAAACTGTGACGTTACCGCAACATTGCAAATGCATTGAATTCTTTTTATCAGCAGAAAAGGCCGGGTTGGATTCACAGGCCACATCTGCTGGTGAACTTTGTGCAGTGTATTTTTTTTTTCTCTCTCTCTCTTTTACTAGAAGAAAGGTTTGTTTGTTGGCTGCTGCTCGGGGCGGGACAGGAATGCAATGCATGCACAGACTGCTCAGTATTTCCTGTTCAACTGCTGCTCCAAACCTCGGCGCTGGGAAAATCTCCAGATCCAGCAGCTCCAGCCTTGCTCAAACAGCAAAGAAACGCTGGAGAGGCTGAAATGCTTTGTTTTTCACAGAAAACACCATTTTTAAAGTGAATGTCATGGCGTGCCCGTGCTGTAAATGTATCAGTCTGTGGCTGTTGCTGTGTAATTTTTATAGATTATTGGGCTGAGGCAAAACACTTGGAGTGCTTCAAGGACAGGGAGATGGCTCCATAATTCCACTGCAGAAAATTCTGTTTATTTTGTATCATAATACATCTCCATAGCATTGCTTGCATATTTCAGTTAGCTTGGTTTACCACCTAGTTACAAACCATGGCAAGCTTGTGTCAGCAGCTACTTTCTCATTATCTGCTCTGTTTTACTGGTTGAAGCATTGCTTTTGCATTGCATGAATTTTGCTCCAGGAGTGAAAGATTTCAAGGCAAAAAGCTTGGGATTGAATCACTTCTGCCAGCTAGCACTGAACTGCTGCAAACCTGGCCTTGAGTATAGTGTGAAAGTGGGATTTCTTTTAATTTTTCATCTCTTTTTTTTTTTTTTTTCCCTTAAGTGGTTCTGGTCTTTGTTCATGTTTCAGACTATCAGCTGATGGAAGGGTGATTGTGGGGTGTGGCTGCTTACTTATTTACTTATTTTATTTAATCATTTACTTATTTTTTTAAGCAGATGGATATTTTGAGCATGTGTATTCACAGGTTCCTCTGGAGCCTCTGAAGTGCTATTGCTCTTCTAAAAAAAAAAAAAAGAACAAAAATACTAAGAAAAGACTTGACTGTGAACTGTGTGTACGTGCATTAAAGAATGTTGAATATCCTTGTAGCACCTTTTTTGTGTGTTCAGTGGTTGTTTAGCCCTGTGAGAAAAAGCAGTGAGTATGCACAGGTAATCCTTGAAGATTGGGGCACATCCATCCTGGCTGCTCCAAGGCTGGATGGGCACATTCAGCTGCTCTTTAAGAACTTTAAGTCCAGGTATTTCTGTCAAAGGCAAAGCTACAGCAGCTCCCTGGCTCCTCTTGGTGGGGCAGTTCCTGGAGATGAGCATCTCCTATCTTCTCCTTGGTGTTCTCATCCATCTTCTGTCCCAGGGACTGTTGCAGTGGCAAGCAGAACAGGCACAAGAATGAAAGTGCTGCCTTTTAATTAATTCCTTCCTGGATTACAGGAGCCCCTGCTTGTCAGTCCTTTGGAGAAACAGATCTACACGTGCTGCTCCTTGGGATGGGAAGTGGTCTCAGTGTAGCCCTGTCAGCTTGGCAGGCACTGGAGCAGAGGAGGAGGTGGCCAAAATCTGTGCTGTTTAATTTGAGCTTGAAGGTTTTTCACTCAGAGCATGGTTCAGCAGGTTAATTGGGTTCTTAAAACAGTATTTGGCTTTTCAGCTTTGCTCTGATACATGGATGCCCCCGAAGCTGTGGATCTGCCTTCAGTCTTTGGGCTGAATAAATGCCAGACTTGGGCTCTGACAGATGCATTTATTTTTACATGATCTTGCCTGGTAGCAGCTCTCTCCTCACTTGTGGAATACTGAAAAAGATCTTTAAATGATGGCTTATATGAGAAGCTGCCACATAGATGGAGGTTGTACCATATATGTGTCCAGCCAAACCACAGTGCACACGCTCAGGAGCAGCAACAGCTTTAAGGTTTTGGAATTTGCCTTGAGATCCATCAAGTTCTTGTGCTGTTTTGAGCTTTTTCATGGCTTCTTATCCCTCCTTGTCATATAAGAGGCTTCTGTGTGCAGTTGGTGTTTTTAACATTTACTGGCTACATTTCATGAAGCATCACAGCCCATACAGAGACAGCAGGGCTGAGTTCTCTGTCGTGTCTTTTAAAAGTGACTTTAGAATTTCACTACCTTTGATCCTTAAAATATGAGCATCCAATAACCAACAGCAGATATTTAATCCACCCAGATTTGAAGACTGCAATAAATAATTCATGTTGTGCAAAATAAGAGTGTTTTTTTTTTTTAGCTTTAAGCTGCTGCAACAGTAACATTTCCAAAGCTTTGTTTGGTTATGGAGAGTTCCTTTTCCTTCATGCAGTTTTATCTGAATTGATGGATGAATTAACATCCATCCTGATTATTTTTGTTCTAGGTACTATGGGATACAGTATTTTTATAGGCTTTTGAAAGTATGAAAGAGAAACTGTAGAGTTCTGATATCCACTGGATAGCTTCTGTTACAATGAGAAGATGGAAATATAAGTTACAGGAAAAGCAGTTCTTGTGTAGTTATTTCATCCTAGAGTGCAGGTACAACTCATAAGCTTGTTTTACTAAGAGCAATATTCAGTTTTTTTCCTAAAATTCCCTGGAAGCTCCTAAATCATATTGACTTTTTTTCAGATCCAAGTGCACTGACCTAAAGAAATTATCTCAAAAATAAAAATAAGTTACTCGAGTTTTTTTCCCTCATGTCCCCACCTGCCTTATGTATTTCAAGCTTTTTTCCTTCCCATAACTATTTAGTCAACTCCATCCAGAGCAAGCTACCAATGGAATGCCTGGGAAACAGGTTAGTGGAGAGGGACAGTCAAATGTTTTGGAAAGATTTTTATTTCTCTAAACTAGTGTGGGATCCCTCTCCTCAAAGTAATAATTTCAGTGGAAAACCCAAAACCTTACTCTTAATTAATTGTGCTGCTAGGGGGAGAAAGGTTGCCAGTTTCAGTTGAAATTAAGGTAATTTTGGGGTATAACATGCTGAATTTAAGCAGAACAATTTGCTTGGGCTGTACATGTCTGAAGGTAACAACCGGTTGTGGGTGGTTGTTTCAGGTGTGTGACAGTGCTTTTATTGCTCTGCTTTCTGCAAATTTTACATGGGAGATGAAACCTTTCAATGATAAACTGCAAATGGCATTTTAAAATCAAAGTTACAAGAGCATCACGTGCAGATTTGGCACCAATGTTGTAAAAGAATTTTTGGCCTGGTCAGTAAATCACAAAAAAAGGAGCTGTATCAGCAAGTTGATGATTTTCTGTCTTGAGGTGTGTGGGATATAAAATTCCATTTTTCTGAAAAGATCAGATAGAGCCTCTTAAGAAGTTGGAGAAATTAGGCATTTCTAGTCATGATAGTTTTAAAAACTGCTTCCTTTGAAGAAAGGCTTTGCTTAATATCACTGAATTTTGACTTGCCTCTTTCCATCCTGCGTTACAAACAAACTTATGGTGAGAGCTCCCCATACCCAGATGTTCATTTTATTGCATTTAGCGAGTTCTTGTGTAAGCAGAGAAGTCTCCTCATTACCCAGTTTATATTATTTGGGAGAACTGGGTATTGCACTCACTTAATTAGGAAAAATTCAGCAGTAATTAGCTGCTCCTGGCTGCAGGGGGCTGGGCTGGGAGCCTTGCAGTCATCCCAAGGTGGCTTCCTGCAGCAGCAGAGGTTGTGCTGTGGCTGCACAAGAATCTGCTTTTGTTATTTCACACCACTACAGCAAAATCTGATGGGGGAAGCCCTCAACTAAACCTTTTTAGAGTACAGTACATGAGGGGAAAATGTTTTTCTTGGCTGTGTAACCTGTGCTGCTGCTGCTGGAGCTGTCCTGGTGTGAGAGCAGCACAGCCCTTCTGCCTCCAGAGGATGCTTTGTGTGAAAGGAGCTTGGAGAAGATGCTGTAGATTGCTTCTGTTAGCACCTCTTGTATTAATTTCTCTTACAACATTTGAGTTTTTATACCTGTGGGTGTTAATACTTGAGATTTGTTCTGGTCTTTTTCTCCCTGTTCTCTTGCAAACCAGCCAGTGTGGCTCCATACCTCCCATTCAAGCTTATGTGATTGCAGTAATTTATTATAAAACTTGCCTTTATCTTTCCTTGAACCCCTCCCCAGTGCTGTGGGTTTGTTAGGACTTGCCAGAAGATTTCCATAAGCCCAGTTCTGGGACTGTTTTTGGATTCCAAACAATTCAGGGATTAATGCACCCTCAGACAGTGGGTGGCTCACGGGTCATGGGTGCTGAGACCTGTCCTTAGAAATGGCATCTGGAAATTACAGGGGAGACCCTAAATTGGGGGCAATCTCTCCCAGAGTTACTTCCCTTTGAGACAGGATAGAATGTTCTACAAAATCTGCAAATAATGTTCTACAAATTCTGCAAATAATGTTCTACAAATTCAGATCATTTGACCAAGTGCTTCACTGAAGGCTCTTGCAGACCTCCAGGAGCTCCCTGGCCAAGCAGGGGGGTCTCTGTGCACTCTGCTCTTCAGTGTGCCCTTAAATCACATGGAAAAGGAAAGAAAGTGATCAGAATTAGTGAGGGAAAAGGTTATGTATTCGTTGGTGCATGTAAATAGATATGTGTGTATATATGTGCATCTGTATATAGATTTAAAACTTAACTGTGAAAAGTTGTAGGAAGGCAGCATGACTTTGAATGACTGGCCTTTAAAATAGCAGATGGAATTAAATGTAGATACATGTGACATTTTCTGCATGGGGAAATATAAGAGTTCTTGATTTATATTTGCAGTGATGCCTGAAATCCCTGCTAATGAAGAGATCTTGGCATTATAATCAGATCTGAAAAATCACATTTGTCCAGTGCTTTCTTGTTGTAAACCTCAAGTAAGATATTAGGAATTATCAGAAAAGCAAGAGAACAGAGCAATGTGTGGGTGTATAAATTCATGATGGAATTTCTTCCTTTCATCCTGGATATTTTGTGTGCTTCCAGTCCCTCTTTTCCTCCTTCAAAAATAAGAATTAGGGACTGCAGAAAGGTAAGAAATGAGGACAGAGTTGTGAAGCAGCTGAACTCTTGGCTGAGCTGTGGACCTTCCTGCCACGTGATCATTTGGGCTCTAAAAGTTGGTGTAGGTTCAAAAAGTGGTGGGGCAAAGGCAGTGAAAGAGGAATTTGTTGAGGATTATTACACAGTTGCTAATCAGGTAGGGAAGTCCTTAAACTGCACTTGGAGTGAACCTGGAGTGGTGGGAGGGTAAAACTTCTCTCCAACCTCACCCTGATCCTTTCCTGTACCCTCCTGCAGACACCTGCTGCTCTCAGATAACATATTTTCACAGATAACATATTTTCACCTTGTGGGGATGTTCTGCCTGGGCTTTTTTGGGACTCAGTGTTGACGTGTTCCATGTGCAGGGTTTGAGGTGGAAAACATCACTGGAAGTGTCCTCAGTGTTCTGAGTGGTGGGGTAATGATGGCTCAGTGTGTCTGGGGAGGGTACAGGAAATCAGCTCCAGAAACTGAGGTTGTAACTTCCAAAAGATGGAAAAGGAGAAAATAAATACTTTTTTTTTTTTTTTTAATTCCATATGCTGGATGCTGTTCAGACTTGGAGTTTGGATAATTCTGTTTACCCTTCCATTATTGTTAGTACTTGGTCTCACCTATGAACTTCTAAGTAATGCCAGATTTTGTCCTCAGCAGTTTTGTTCTCTTTAAAATTTGCTGCCATCCACAATACCTAACTTTGTGTTAGTAATTCAACATCAATGCTTCTTTGCACCTTTATAGTTGTTATATTTGGGCTGTCACTGCTTCAAGGAAAGCAAATCCAGCAAACAGCACATGGATTGCAGGTGGTTCAGGGTAACTAAGGGAGGAGGAACTATTTTCCATTATGCACAACATTGTCAGTGCTGCTAAAAATGAGATATAGGTGCAGATATTTTCTGTGTGTGCAGTACTTGTATTTTGGTGTAGCACAGCACCTAAAGTCACCTGAGAACTTCTGTTCCTTCCTACATCCAAAATCAGAATTTATTAAGTCACTGTAAAGCCTCTATAATAACTTATTAAAGAAAATCCCTTTGAAATAACATCTAAATTGGTGGAAAGACCTATTTGAAGCAGCACTTGTGTCAGGAATGGCAGAATAATCAAGATTAAAAACCAACATGAAGGATTATTTTTCCTAGTTAAATGTTATAGTAAGTGCAAGGGAGTAGCCAGATTTCAAATGTATGATTGGCTCCAAGTATTCTGAGAAGGTTTGGACTAATCAGTATTTTTTGTTTAGAGGTTTTTGAATGTTTATTTAGACAATTCATTGTCTCTTCCTTTGGTAGGTAGAGAAGATCCATGCATTAGTTCTGAGGTGGTTTTGGTGTTCCCATTGATCTGTTGTGCAGCTGAGGCTGTGAGCTGGGTATTCAAGCACCCTGCTGTAATTGATACCTGCATTCAAATGGGATAATTTGCCCTCCCATTTTTAAGTAGAGGCTGAAAACAAACCAGAAATTATTAGCAAGGTTTCTGTGGCAGTGGCTGCAGGCAGCATTGTTCCTCCTGGTCTAATTTCAGCATATTTCAATTTTTAATGTCGGAAAGGAGTTCTCCTTGCCAGGATTATATTGCAACTCACTTGTGCTCACAATACCATTTTCCTGCATGCTTTGAAAATGTCCTTCCCAACTGCCCAGGTGTCCTTTGGGGATTTTAAAACTGTGTTGTTGCAAACAGAATGTGACATTTTGAGAATGAATCTTTTGCTGTAACTTGTAGCTCTGGTGGCCAGAATTCTGCACGTGTTTTCTGTTTCACTGCAGTATTGATAAATGCTGCTGGATTGGTTTCAGTTTACAGATGTCTTTTTAAAGTAATGAAACACTTCCTTTGGCACACAAATCTCTGCACAGTTCTGACTTTATCCTGTTATCTGAGCACTTTTTAAAATTGGTGAAAGTCTATAAAACCCGTTTAGTTTTTGGTATTGGTCCACTTTGCTCTTAATAGCAATTAATAACTGGGCCTGGGCATTGCTCACTGCCTTAAAGTGGAAAAGTATTTTGGCAAATACGGAAATGGGACTTAATAAGAATTTCACTTACCCTCTAACTTTGGGATGGGGGAGAGTTTCATTTTCTACCCAAAGCAGGAAAAAAATACTTCTAAATAAACATTATCTCTAAGTATGATAATAGGTCATTAAAACATTGGTGAACAAGTCAAGTATCACTTAATACATTCTAAAACTTTTCTCCAACTCAATTTAATAATTTTTATTTTAATGTGTGTTCAAGAGTTTTTTTAGGGAAATCCCTGGATGTCTTATGTGCATTTCTTTTCTCTAAATCTTTAAAAATGCCACACTTGTTTTCATTCAGCTGTATGTAATTTTTTTGCCACTTTAGGTTATTTTTATCCTGGTAGACCCAATAAGCAAGTTGAAAATCAAGGTCAGGGCTCCTGTTTCTTTAGTACCACCCTTGTTCCTGCAGCCTCTGTGTTTTTTGTCCTCCAGCAAGGCTGTCAAACAGCAACAGAGGAAGCTCAGAAACATCTCAGAGCTTTTCCTGACCCTTGCAGGACTTGAAATGTTCACACAATTATTGTGTAGTTGTGTAGAAACTCTACAGCAGGCATTTAGTGCATCTCTGGTGTTTTCATCTCTTTGCTTCCTGGGTGCAGAGACACTTTTTAGCAGTGAGTTATTTTGTGTAATTACAGTATCTGCCTTGGATGTTACTTGGAAAACTCTGTGTGTTGTCTCAGTGTGATTATGCAGAGTTCCAGGAAAGGGAAGGGAAAAATTGCATTGAAACAGAAGAAAGGGGTCTGAATATACTGGAAAATCTCTGTAATCTTAACACTTGATAAAGATTTCTGTATATAAAAATCATCCATCTTCAACTGAGTTGTTGAAACTGCAAAACCAGGTCTGTACCAAGTGAATTTATTTTCCTGCTGTGTTTTTTTTCCCCAGTGTCCCAATGTAATATCAGCTTGAAGAAGCAGAGGAGTAGAAGTATCTTTAGCACCTTATTCTGCTGCTTTCGTGACTACAATGTCGAGCCACCATCCACCAACAGCACCAGTGCTCTGCCTCCTTTGGTGGAGGAGAATGGAGGACTTCAGAAGGTCAGGATTTTGTCTTATTTTGCTGTCATGTGGATCTTTTGTAATCAAGGTTTAATTTTGCTTCCTGAGGTTTGTCCTGACAGGTTTTCTTTGTGGGTGTTACAGGAAAAAAATGCAGTTTTGGTGGTGGATTGTTAATGCTGTCTGTTCATCTGTAATATAAAACTGATATTTCTATTGTGGGTGTTGGCACTGTACATTTTAAACCTAGGACACTGAAATAAATGGAGACTCCTCATAAAATTGCAGCTGCTGGGTTGTCCCCAGCTTTGGTTCCCTTTCCTGAATACAGGAAGGTTAAAATGTGTCCCACTGGAGCAGAGTGGAACCCTCATTTTGAGGGGTTTTTAGTGCCATAAAAACAAATCAAAAGAACCATTAATATTTGGACCTTTTTTATAAGAAGTTCATTTACATTTAATACATGCTGAGTCCAGAGATAGCAGCTTTTGGCCATTTTTCTAGGTTACTAAGTTTTGTTTAATGAGTCCAGTGAATGGATGGAGATTTTAGATGCAAATACACATAGAACACAAACACTACAACACAGATTTGTATGTTCTTTATAAATCTGATAACACTGAGAGCATTTGTGTTATAGCTGAAGAATGTCAGTTCAATATAGGAATTGAATATTATATATTATATATATAATTGAATATTATATATATTATTGACTATATAGTTCCATATAGGAATTGAAATATAGGCAAACATAGGAATGCCAAATTTTCCATACAGTTTCCAGGACTCTGAGATTGCAAATACAGGTGAATCCATGATGGGGAATAATAGCAGAAATGGAGATATCTCTGTGGGTGTTCTACCCTTCTGCTTTTCACACAGTTTTTCATGTCTGATGCAGCTGATTCCTTATTTCCTTTGTCCAGTCCCTTTTATTCTAGTTTGAATTTTGCTGGTTGTGTTTGAATTCTGAAAAGCTCAGGAGGAGGAGCAAGGAACTGTTTTGGTGGGAGACAGGGAAGGACAGCAGGTAAAAGTAATGGAGATTTTGAGTGTGGAGGTGAAGTCTGAACTCTAACAGTTCCTGCTGAAACTGCTCAGGCAGAGGTAAAATGCACTGAAAATCCTGCCAAAAGGAAGGATTGTAAATGTATTTTTAGACTTCTTCTGCTAGCCAAGGTACATTTTGAGTGAAATGAGGGAAATCGAGCCTGGATGTGGTGAAGGGAAAGCTGAGGAGTGTGTAACATGTGTGCACACATTCATCTGAGGGAAAAAAAGGGATGGCAAGCTACTAAAATTTCCTTTCCACTATGCTGGGGAATGGAAAGGAGGCAGAACTGAGGCTACTGGCAAAACTACAGCTGAGAGAAAATGGGAGTTCAGTAGCATAAAACCAAGTTTGCTTTTTCTGTAGAAAAACATGAGTTAAAATGGTGTGCAGTCAGTAGTTTCCAGATTGCATTTTGCAAACTTAATTGTTTTCTAAATATATCTTATGCCTTGAGAGATTGAATGTGTGTCCACACAAGTTTTCATCCCCTCTCTGTGCTGCCTCAGTGAGCAGTTCTGGAGCTGTGCAATACTTGTACATGAGACCAGGACACAAATCCCAGCATTCCTAAAATCACCAGATCAAAACTTAGGAGATTTAAAAAAAAAATAAAAATCAAAGAATATATTCAAAAGAATTTAATTTAAAGTGTTTTCTTCAACTGAATGAAAGGCAGTCAGATATTCATATCTTTTTAGAAGAAATGAATATAGCTAAACTTTTAGGTGTTTCTTGAAGTCAAATAAATGTGTGACATTTCTATTTTAAATGCAGTGTTAAAGATTAATAAGCTCTATATGTGTTTATATTGTTTTTATTTTGAGTGCTAACACAGTGTAAGCAGGAAATTCTTCTAAAGAAATAAAAAAAGAGCACTGAAGCCTTGAATGTGTTTGAATATTGTTTCACTGTCAGGCTGGTGATTTTTACCAGGAGAGCTGTTGCAGAGCTGTGCAGGCTGCTTGAATTTGGTGGAGATTCAGAAATAAGTGAGCTGGGGGAAGCAGCAGTGGGCCTTGAATTCTAAATTGGTGAAATGAAACGTCCAGGAATGACAAAATTGCCTCTCAGGAAAGAAAATAAAACCTGACAACCCACTGCTTAAATTCCTCTGCTGTTTCATTAAAGATCTTCTTTGCATCACTTTCACTGCCAGGTTGGAATTGTTTAAATTGTTGAGCTGCTGCTCAGGTGGACACTTAAATCTGCTCTCTCCTTTATGTTTGATTAATTATTTATCACATCACAGTTCACTTCTGGCCAGGCCCAGTCAGTTCATGTGTTGTGACCCTTTCCTTAAAAAAGGGACAAGGAAAATTGCACAATAATGTCAAGCAGTTACCACTAAAAATGAGTGTGAAATGCTTGGCTGTACTTGCCTTATGTCTCTGCTGTTCAGTGGAGTTGGTACATGAAAAGTGGTGATAAAGACTTCTGAGGAAAGAAAGGAATGGGGGAAGCTTTTGCTGGTTTCACTGGAATTCAGTGTTCTCTGTTGCTTCTGGCATATTCTGAAGCTGATGTGAAAAGTCAACTTCCTTCTAATGAGCAATCTTAATTTTTCTAAGTGCTGACCTGTTCAAAAGGAGGGGAAAGCAGGGGAGAGTGTTTTATGAAGTAGCTGAAAACACAGCACTGAAATTCTGTTCAGAGTAATTGTGATGTGTGATACAATTTTTATTGTTATTATTATTATTATTATTATTATTTGACTCTAGTAGAAAAAAATGAAATCAGTGCTTCAGATTAATCAGTGCTTCATGATGTGACTTGATAATGCTTGACACATCAAGTTTCTTCCATGGGATTGGAAGAAACACCAGACTGAGTGTGGTTTTGATTAAAATTATTTTCAGTGCTGAATTCTGTTCTCTAAGGGGAGGGGGGTGGGAAAGCCCAAAAACTTCTTTAAAATATTGAGTTCACTTTTAAACCTTCTACTCACAGAGCAGCTGCTTGTCCAAGTGTGACTCTAATACTGGTAATGAATGGTCCATTCTGTCTCTTGAAGTTTCAATACAACATTTTTTTCAATAATAACTTGTATTTACTGAAACTGTGGCATATTTGTTTTCCTTCAAATGCAGCAGCTATTCAGCACAGCAGAGGATGCATTGTGAGAGGTGATTTCTGGGACAATGGGTGTATCATTGCCTGCAGCTCAGGCTGAGCCAGATGTGTCACTGGGAGCACAAAATATTCAGCCTCATGAACTCCTTGGTTATTTTTCCCTGCCTCCCCAGCAACAGGCAGCTCCTCAACACCTTTTTTTTGTTGTTGTTAGAGGAGAGGGCAGAGGGAATTGTTTTGTTTTCTTCAGGATAAATTCAAATCTCAGTTTCCGTTCTGAACTTGGCTCAGTTCATGTATTTTCTAGATAAGTAAGTTTTTTCTCCTGGTTAAGTTTGTTACCTGACTTTTGAGGTGTTTGTGGATATGATTTCATTCATTCAGGCTTGCAGAGGGGGCCCAAATAGAGAAAGGTGAGAAAAGCAAGATAGAAACTCTTTTTTTCCCTTTGCTTTCAGTCGTGGTGGGTGAGGGAGCCCTGACAAGTCTGTGGGCACTTTGCCATTTCACTCCCAGCCCACTTGCACTGGAGTCATCCTTGCTTTTGTTTCACAGTGAGATCCAGATCAGGCAGATGGCTCCTGTTAATGAGATGGAACCTGAATGAGGAAAGAGATTTTTATACTTGCTGGGTCAGAGGAGAAACTCTTGATCCACACTCAACAGGGAAGAAGACAGAATTAGGAAGAATTTTTGGTTTTTTGATTTTTATTTTTTTTTCTGGGGGCAGCAGCTGCTCCTTCTGCTTTCCCTGCCACTGAATTTCCACCTCACTCCAAAATTTGGGATTCCTTCTCCCCATGATGCCATCATGTCCCAGGTGATGCTGGAAAGCTTTGTAGATGCCCTTTGGTGATGTCTCCAACACTTGCCTGGTTCAGGGATCTCTGTTTATAGGGAGAAGGTTCTTTCTTCTGTGTCCCATGAACATGGCCCAGCCAAATGAGGAGAGCAGCTTGTAGGGAGCAGCTTCTGAGGGCAGAGGAGCAGCAGGAGTGTGGGCTCTGAGATGGGGACATCATTAATGCCAGGCTTTCTGAGCAGACATGGAAATCACTCTCCAGTGTTGAGGAAGATAATTGAGATTAATGTAAATTATGATGCATTTTCTCCTGTTAACCCCCACTGATCAGAGCAAGAAAATTCCAGATGTTTGGTTCTGTTGGTTCAACATGTGTGGTATGGAAGGTCTGTTTAGAAAACAAAATTTCCATACCTGTGTTTTTTCTTCTCTTTGCCCACTCATTCTGACCTTTCTTTCTCCCAAAAAGTCTTCTTTCTTAAGAGACAGCTTGAGGGTTTGTCAAATCACTGAAGTGTCAAATAATAACTGTGCTACTCTTTTTAAAGAAGCTGTCATGATCTAGACTAAGCTTTGTGCTGAAGAAATTAGCAGGATAAATCTTAATTTTGTCACCTTCTTCTCTAAAGTGAAATAGCTCCTTACTTTGAATACAAACTGTTCTGAAAAAAGACAAAATAATGTGACCTGACACTTGTTGCTGATTGAGGCCACACACGACCATAGACAGTGTTAGTGAGCAACACTATGCTGGAAATTATTTCAAACTAAAAATCATGTAGCTAAAGGAAAAGCTAGGATTTATCATTCCATCTGTATATAATGTTTAAAAAATAAAAAAAAAAAAAAGAAACAAACCCTTGATTTCAATGGCTGGGAACAAATCAGTTCCTGGCTTGTCTTAGGGTACAATAGGGCAATTTTGGCATTCTAGGAACAGCTTTGTTCTGCTCCCAACATCAGGAGCTCGTGGAAAGCCTTCAACAAATGCACTCATCTGTCATCCCTTTGAAACGATTTCTGTTATGAGCTATTTCCCTTCCTGTTCCAAGGCAGTAGGAAATGAGGCAGGACACTTGGAAGAAGTTTCCCAGAGCTTGTTTTTAAAAAAGCATTCACTTGTTCATGAGCACTTTTGCTTTCCCAGCACACTCTTGCACTTCTTTCTGCTTGTTTTTCCTGTTCTCCTCACTCTCATTACTATTTTGATTTTTGCGTAGGTATTTCCAGGGTTCCTCTTAAGAAATTCACCATTTTTTTTAAATTCAGTTTAAGAAATTCTGTGAGAAAAATTAAGCAAACAGTAGTGCAAGTCCTTTAGCAACTTTGGTTTTGGGTTCCCACAACAGCCAGTTTCACTAACAGGACATTAACACACTGAATTATATATATTTTTTATTCTTATTGCTATTACCCTGAGGAAAACCTGGATTCTTACCAATTTTTGTGTGTGTTTTTTCTAGAAATCAGGTAGTTTTTACTAGTGGCAAGTTTTTTGATGGTTCATGGTACTTGCTGCTCCTTCAGCTTCTCAGGATTTTGGCCAAACTTCCATAAAAAATTCTGCCGAGCAGCATTAAAAAAAGAGCACTTTAAAAATAATAGTGAATTATTTCTGTTTGTCAGTGATGTTTCAACACTGGTAGACTTGAAAACAAATAAGCAGGAGGCTCCTTCAGCTGGAAGGGGCTGCTGTAGTGTTGAAAACAGCCCTTTCAGTAGCTCCTCTGCTGGAGATCAGAGCCTGTGTGTGCCAAATATTAAAGAATAAAATCATCCACCCAAGCAACATCTGCCAGAAGGATCAGCTTCCCTTTTTATTTGCTGTGCCCACCAGAAAACAAAGTAGGTTTTGGAGGATTGGAAAGATGAGAAAACAGAGTTCAGCTTCAAAAATCTCTTGAATATTTGAGTGAGAGTTTGAGTTGGGTGAGAGTTCCACATTTGAGCCAGGCTTGGTCCATTTTGGAGCTCTCCTTGTCTCTGGATGTCCAAGGGTGAGAAGAAAGCTCAGGTTGGCCAAGAATTTCCTGCCTTCTCCCAAGTGCAGTGCAAAAATGAGACCATGGGACAGCTCTGCTGTGCTGGATGAGGAAAGGGATTCCTTGGATGAATTTATCATCATCACCATGTCCTTCTCAGACACTTTGCTGTTGCCTAAGTGAAAATGCAGTTTTTTCAAGTCAGGTGTCTCAAAGGAAGTTGAGTTCAAGGAGTGGGTGTTGCTGCCAGGCTCTGGCTCAGCCTCTTGCTGCTGCACTGAAAATTGACAATTATACCCATTAGTAGATCTTAAAGCTGAAAAAAGTTCCAGTAAATACAGGTACTTTCTTATTGCCATCTCTTATTAATCATAGCATGGGTTTTATCAGTCCAGTCTCCTAAAAATCATAAATGCCAGTATACTAACAGATCATTTCAGCAACTAAAATGCAAAATCCTGTTTTTATTTCTTTTTTTTTTTTACCCTGGTTTCTTGAATACTTTGAACTTTTGGTTTAAAATATTTGAGTGCTACATTTACTGCTCCAGACCTTTGTTCTACCCTTTAAAAGCCATTATTACCCTTACAGTGATTTTTTTTTTCTTTTTCCCCAGGGTGACCAGATGCAGGTCATGCCTATACCAAGTGTATGTATTTTTATCCCTTTTTCTTTTAATAATTTTCATGACTTTTGCTTTGATTCATTTTATGTTGCAGTCTAACAGGTCTGTTTTGTGTTGCATGTTAACAAAAGGATTTTATGTTCTGTCTGTAATGTTGTATCCCCAGAGGTGCATTGAGCTGCATGTGTTCTGCAGGGACTGAAAGAAGAGTTTGGGTTTATCTGGGTTTCATCTGAATTTTTAGCATTTTGCAAGCACGTGAAGTAGTCTGAAAATTCTTTATTTTAATAGAGGCAAAAGGTGACTCATCATCACTGTGGGAGACACAGCTACAAAAACCTTTTCCTCTCATTTCCCCCTGTGTTCCAGTTGAAAAGAAGAGTTGGAAACTGCATAATTTATTTGAAATAAGTCACGTTAAGAGAACAGAGCACACTGACTGTTGCTCATTACTGCACTTGTTTGAGATGATGCTGTTGGTATCAGCTGCTGCTTTATGGGCCTTAATATTTCTGTTTATCTTCCCTGGATTAAACTTGGAATGCTGTTTGGCATCTGAATTATTTTTCAAAGCTAAATAAAAGGAAGGAAAAAAACCCAAGTCTTCAAACTGAAGCTTTTAATTTAATTAGTTTTAACCTTTTTTGGTCAAAAAGCTTTTTTTTTTTTTTTTACAAGGATAAAGGCTTAGATTTTGTAAAGCTGAAAATGTTGGGGTTTTTTTGAGCTCCTTTGCTGTTTACAATACTTCATCGTTGCAGAGTTTCCCAGAAAACAGCATTGCTGATGTGTGGAGATAATGACCCAACCCTCTTGTTTGAGATACCTGTTAGCCTTTAAAAACCTGGATATTCCCCAGGATGCCATTCTTTTCTCTTTTCCCTTCCTTCTCACGTAGCCCAGCATTCCAAAACCTCCTGTGAAAGCCCCCTGTGTGTGCAACAGTGCCAGGAGATCCCTGTGACTGTGCACATCTTCCCTCTTCCACCAGTTTTAACTTGGATTTCAGAACTGTTGGAAATTCCTCTTTTCTTGCTTCCCTGTTACTCCTGGTACTGCTCATGCATGGAGTGTGTGCAGACAGGCATGGACATGCATGTGATCTGTATTTCTGCAAGTGGAGGAATAGAAAACCTCAAATGTAAATCAGAAAATACTGATTTCCAAACTACTTTTCTTTTTTACCTACCTGCCAAATTCTGCTAGGTGGCTGTAGTTGCTCCACTAGGAATTACTTGAACATGAAATGTGCTCTGATCTGGAATCAGAACCTTTCCCAAGAGTGACTGTAGGTACTAACAGAGTAAGAATTGAAACAGAACAAAATTTTGGAAGGATAAATGAGTAGAGAAATGAAGTGAGATGCTTTGTTAGAGCACTGTCTTTGCAGTGTTAAAGATTAGGTTTGGGCACTGGTAGGAAAATGAACAATTCAAGAAGGAATATCTATTTTTTCCTCTCTCTCTCTGTATTTTTTTTTTTAAGCTCAGCTGTAATTTTGCAGACACACATTCCCTAACAGGGCAATAAAATCAACTTATCCCTGCAGTCCTGAGGTAAAATTCTGAGTGAGCAGGTGACTTTCAGCACTCCTTCCCCTTCTCCAGTGCCATCTGATGCTGTTGTTGCAGCACAGTTAGTGCTGTCAGGCAACCATCACCTTGGGGACTGTGGGGTGACATTCACCCCAATATCAAAGTGCTGCTGGCTCTCAGGAACCTGCCAGCAGCTCTGTGTCACCATCTAAATAAAGGCACAGGGATGCTGCATGTGGGGAAAGTGCTAGGAAGGAAAATGTGAGGAAAAACACCTAAAATTCAAGTGCTGCTCTGCTGGTCTTAGGAGGGGTGTTGGTCCTGAGGGCTGGAGCACAAAAGTTTGTTCCAGGAATTGTGTGTTCCATCCTCTGCTACCTTGGGATGGGAACTGGGCTGGAGGAACTGCTTGTCCAGGAGGAAAATCTTCTAAACAGCCACTGGGCTTGGTCACCATTAAGTGGAGGTTTATTTTTTACAGGGCTCGTTGCAAATGTCATCACTGCAAGAGTTTAGAGAACTCCTGAGTGACTCTGAAATGAGTTCTGCCCACTCCCCACTTTCAAATGGAAGCCTCCAGTCAAAATATGAGGATTTCTGGAGCTTTTTTTGTGCTTTTTATGGTGTATTAAACCTGGCAGTGTGCTGAGGTCACCTGTTTGAAAGCTTCCATTGCTTTATGTGCGTTTTGCATTGCTTTTATTTGCATTTCTGTGTGCAGTTCAGTGAAATGGATCTTCTGCTCAATCAGATTTGTCCTGTATTAATTGCACTGAATTTAAAAGCTTGACTTAATATGAATTTTTGCTTGGTTATTGATAAAGATGACAGCTAAACAAGAAATATTCAAGCTTCAAGTTAGGTTTTCCAGAATATAGAAACAGCATTACTTTGGGGGTTTTTAAAATATGAATTTTGCCATATTTGTAGCTCATATTTTGAAACTGATAATGCACAGATTAAACAGCAGCATAATTGATTATTTTCCTAATACTGCAAAATTAATTTTTTTAGGCTGAAATAAACACAAAATTTTAAAAGAGGCAAATCCAAAACATTCCCAGCTGACACATTTTGATAGATCTGATTTAAAATCTATTAAAAATCCTCATGGATTTTATTCAGCTTTTTTGGAAAGGAGTATGGCAAAGAAATCATAGAATCATACAGAGGTTTGGGTTGGAAGGAACTTTAAAATATTATCTCGTTCCAACCCCCAAATCAAAGTATACCCTTAGTAATTGCACTATTTTGTATTTTTTTGAATAAAGAGGTAGATGGAAATACAAAGCCACACTCTTGCAACATCTTAAATGAGATGTTGTTAAGCTTCTCTTGAACAACTCTTAAATGAGTTGGAGTGTCCATTCCTTTTGTTCAGCTTAAAATTCCACTATTAACGAGTGGTATCAAAATTATCCCTCAGAAATTAAATCTTAGCACAGGAATATTGGGGATTTTTCCCTTGTCCTCATTTACATTAGATAATCTAGAAGAAATGTTGGGAACTGCCTGTTCCACAAGAGGAGCTGGCATCTTCTGGCAGCTGGATTTTAAGTGGGAATCATTTCTCTTCTGTAAAATATTCCTGCACACAACTGCTGGGAGAAGCTTTTAGCCCTGCCCTGCAGCCCAGAGTGGGAGCTGAGCAGGACACGAGCAGTGAATTCATGTGCTGCACTTAGGCCTGACAGCATTGCCAGTACAGAGAGACAAAAGAAAACAGGATTTATTAATTCTGCTACCTGGCTCTGTGGGAAATACAGGCCTACAGGGAGGAAAGCTGATGATTGTTCTATACAGTGAATTTCTGCAAGATTTGTGTTGACCAGCTGTTTATGCTTCAACCAAAAGTCCTGTTCTCTTGCCACCACCATCCCCTTTTTTTTTTTTTTTTTTCTTAGGGAATTTACTATTTCCACGGGACTGAAGCAGTGCAGCAGTCGTTTCACTACAAGGTCTGTTGAGCTGATCAGCCACGAGACCTGGCTGGAATGCATAAATCCCAAACAGTGACTAGTTTAACTTGTGTACAATTTGTGTCTTGTTGGAATTGAAGACCAAGCCAGTGAGATGCCACGTGTTCTTTTTCTGCTGAGTTCTGTGGAAGTCTGCAGCCTTTCTGGGAGTGTTGCATAGTAAATATGAGTTGCTGTTAGCCACAATGAAATATTCTTAATCATCTCAGATCTCTTTAAACTGATGGGTGTGAAAAATAAAGGAGATTATCAAACTCCTGTAACTATGCACTGTTAATTGTGATGGAAATCTGGTATTTAGAGCTCTTCTTGGGTATGTCTGCATTAGTGAGAAAATTAAAACACAATAATGAGTAATGCTTGTTTCTGCCTGAAAGCTTTGCTGCCCTTGACAGGTGGGAATTGCTTTCGATCACAAAGCTTGAACAGCAAAACAAATGGGCTGAAACTTTGCATACAAATCCTTTCAAGTTCCTAAAAGCCTCAAAAATGCCACCCTTGCTCCCAAGTCCTACAGCAGCTATTTAGCAGCCTCACAACTTGTAGTGACTTCAGAATAATTTCCTTATCCCTGTTCTGTTATCAGAAGGTGAATGTTTTCACAGTTGAGGGCAACAGAACTGCAGTTGGTGAAATGGAAAAAATAATTTCTTCTGATCTTCAAAGGTGTGAACTTCAGGAAATGAGATCAAATTGAACTCAAGGTGCCAAAGCTTGTAGGAGAGTTGGTTGTGCCCTTGTTTAGATCAAGTTAGGTCAGTAATTGCACAGTAATTGCTGAGCAGGGGGAGGAGCTCCAGTGTAACCAGCACCTCTGTGCAGGTACCACAGGTAAATTGTGCCTCTCCCAGCCACTGCTTTGGAGAAAGCAGAGGTGCAGGTGGGTGAAAGAAAACAGTCACAGTTTCCTTGCTGTGCAGTCAGGAATTTGGGTTCTCAGACATGAAAGCTCTTGCATTTCATAGTCCTTGGTGTGTCCATCCTTTTCTTGATGACAAATGCAACAGTTTCCAGCTGAAAACAGGAAGATATCTGTGGCAGGCAGTGCTTGTATTTTTCATATGCATATTTTTATATGGAAGAACATATATTTCCATAGATTTTCCATAGATTTTCAGTATTTTCCATAGATTTTCCATAGATTTTCAGTATTTTCAGTTTGATAAGGAATTCACATAGCAGAAGGAATTTCTGGCTTTGAGCTGCTTGTGCAGAGTAATGTAGTCAAAATTCAAAGGAGTAAGAGTTTTTAGTACATCAATAAACTGAACTATTAATATTTGTTTAAAAATATGTTAAAAGTTTCTTGAGATGTTCCTGCCTTTTATTCATCTTCAAAGATAGGAAGTATTCCAACATAGGGTCTGAAGATTATTGTCTTTAAGTAGGCTGGATTTTTCTTTCAATAAGCTTTTAGTTTATTTAGGTTGAAAGTTTGGATCCTTCATAATATGAAAAATTGAGGTGGGATGCTAAAGACCTTTTAGGCTTTGAATAGGAGGGAGAAACCAAAATTCTTTGGGTCTGGTCATAGCTGCCAAGAAGCCCAGGTGGAACTGGAGCTGTTGTGGGACTGTCCATAACCTGGCCAGGGTGAGGAATGAATTTCAGCCTGGTCAGGGCTGTGATGGATGGAGCCCTTGCAGGCTTTAGCAGAAGGAGTTTGAATTTGAAGGTCCTTGTCAGAGATGTGCTGGGGGGAAATGCCAGCACAGACAAGTGGCTTCCAGTTTGGTGGCTGAGGGAACTGTTGGCAATGTTAATTGTAAAGGACTAAATGAATTTCATTTAACTCTCCTAAAACTCCCCCAAGAACTCCTGCTTTAGCTAAATACACTTAATTCAAGTCCAGAATCTGATTTGTTAGGTGCTTGATTTAAATAAGAGTTTATTGGGCATTGTTAACCAGTATCTATCAGGGTGACACTTGAATTCAGCCCGTGGTTGGTGATGTGTCCTGGCTCCTGCAGGGTGTCCAGAGGTGCCTGTGTCACCTGTGTCACTCCTGCCTGCACAGGGGGCTCAGATCTCTGCCAGCACCTCTGCAAAGGGCCACAGAAAAGAGCAAACCCTGATAAATTGTGAATCCTTACCAGAGCAACAGCAAACAGATGAAAAGATAGGAAAAGAATGGAGCTGGAGCTCTGTATCCAAGTCTAAATTAATTTCCTCTCAGTCTTAAGCTTCTCCTTACTGATGCTTTTCTACAAAGCTAAAACTTTTCCTTCATAAAAAACAAAAAACCCTGAGTGGCAGCAGTGTTTCAGCTCCAAATGGAAGCGTTCTCTCCCATTTCTGTGATTTCAGAAAGTACCAAAATCTAAAGTAACATATTTTTTGTTGCAAACTGGGGTGTTGAAGTGGGAAATGATCCAAAGAATATGAGACTGTCTGCATTGCTTTCAGAAAAGTTGTCAATTCATGGAATTGGTGCCTTTTTGCTGTAGAAGGGCTCAGTTTAGGTTCTTCACTGCAGTTTTAGTACCTTGACTGGGAGCTTAATTCACATGGAGGTTGTTCTCCACCCTCATAAGTGGTAAAAACAAGAGTGAAGACATGTCCTAGAAGATGAAATCAGAAATTATGTGCTCCATCAGGATGGATTCCTCAATTTCAGTATTTTTCATGGCAAACAGAAATAATGATTTGTGTAAATGTCCGTCAGCCTGATAGGGCTGCAGATGGCATTGACTGGAAACTGGATAACAGCAACCAAAACCAGGCCTTGGGAAAAGGGGCACTGGAAAAAGATGTTGTATCCAATATCCTGATTTTCTGCTTTTCTTTAGCTAGTAGTGGTCTTTTACCATTTTAATTTCCAGTGCTTTGGAGGTAATTCTAAACAAAAGAATTTAAAAAAGAAAAGTCTGTATGGGTATTGCAATTGCATGAGCCATTAATATCCATACATGCACTTGGGATGAGCCCAGAAAAGCATTTGATTTCAAGTCATGTATTCCACCTCCCAATAATTGCTAGAATAGTAATGTTGACAGAAGGGTGCCCCTTCCATAGAGGTTTTACTTTTTTTTGTTGTCTTCCTCTTTTTTTTTTTTTTTATTTATAGCCACCAGCTAAATACCTCCTGCCAGAACTGACAGCATCAGACTATGGGAAGAAGTGTGTGGTCATTGATTTAGATGAAACTTTAGTGCACAGTTCATTTAAGGTAAGTAAATTCAAAAGGGATCTCTTGCAGCTTGAATCTGTCAGAGAATGCTGCAGGAACTCTTAAGCCTCTTAACACTTGAACTCCTCTTGCTGCCTCTGCCTGGGAGTCCTCATTGCCCCTCCTGTGATTATTCATCCTAATTTAATTCTCAGGGGAGTAACAGAGATTGCTTTATTTTTATTATTATTATTATTATTTTGATAAAATCGTGGTGACTTCAGCAAGGCCTGGAATAGTTACTGACTTCATGGCTTTAGGGGTTCCACCCAGGACCTGTGTTTTGAACAGGTACAAAATGTGTTGCTTTGAAAGCAGAGTTTTGTTTAAATGGTGCCATAGTCAGTGTAGGAGGATGGGGAATCAGCACAGCTTTAGATGTACCTTAAACCAGGAGATTCTGGGCACCAGTGGTAGCTCTTCTCTCCTGCTGGAGGATGTTGTTTTCCAGGATTTGTCCTGATCACAGCAAGTGTTTTTAAGTGTTCAATTTTCAGAGCAGGAAAGCAAATATCATTTAGTTGTTGGTGGTGAGTCAGTGATCTTCAAGAAGCAACTTCTGTAACCCTTCAGAGTTCAGCATGTGGTGAAAGCACTGGCATTTTTTCTGTTGGCTGAAATGAGGAGATTTCAGAAATACAAAGAGTCTGAATTGGCTCAGGGCACTGATAGCATTTCTGATTAGTACATCTAATTCTGATAAAGCATCTGCCAGTTTTACACATTGATTGGAGAATTTATAAGAACTAATCATATTATCTTACTGCTACCAAACAAGATTAACCACTCTTGCAGTCTTTTTAATGCTTGCACTCCATTTTTCACTGCAAGCATCAACTCCACCTTTTAATCCTTCACTTGTTAGTTGTTTGTATTCAAAATGCAAACTTGCAATTCATGTTGTGGTTAAAATTTGGCAGCAGCCTCTCTTTGTTTTCTTCAAGAAAACCTTATATGGAGATAGTAGAACAAATATTCCTGTGCCTCAAACTGAAATGAAGAAAATTTTTTTCTGTGTCTTTATTGTGCCTGATGGTACAGAACAATTTCTGGTGCTGTGCAGGAACCTCTCAGCCTCAGTGCCAGGTTTGCCTTCTGGACCCAGACTGAGCCTGCTCTAGAGAACTTTCCAGGGACATAAAACCACAGCTGCATTGAGAAGGGAGAAGCCATTCCTTCCTCTTTAAACAAGAGTCAAAAATAAGAAGGGAAAGCTGAATTTAAAAATCTGATTGTATGTAATAAAAACAAAGCATTAGGTTTATTGTTACCTGAAAGGTAAAAATACAAGTTTGTTTTCTGAGTGCTGTGGGTAATTTTGTTCTGTGATTTTTTTCCCCTGGTTTTTGAAACAAAATGAGATTTGGTTTAAGCGGTTATTAATGACTTTTTAAACCATTTAAAAGAAATATATGTGTAATGGTTGACACAGTTGCAAATCTCTCCTGTAGGGCTGAGGTTTGCAGAGTTTCTTAGCAGGCTCCTTTTAATCCTCCCATTCATTCAAATTATATTTAATGGGTATTTAAATGATGTTGAGTAGATATTTTTTCTGCTTGATGGTGAGCACTAAATAATGTTTTGTGAGAGGGAAAGAAAACTGCTCCTTTTTTGTGTGAGGTCAGTAGAGTTGGGCAGATATTGGAGTTTCTGCAATATTTGAGTCCCCTACAAAGGTGTTATTTCAATTTGAAACCCTGTGATTGGGGGTGTGTAAAAGAAAACCAAGTGCTGGAGGAAATGAATTTAGTTGTTCAGTGGCTGGCACTGTCCAGTGCTGCTGTTTGGGTTTTGTTTCATGAAGGGAAATTCTTCAAGTGAATTAAGACCATTAATGATGATCAAAAACAATGATACATTCCAGCAGAGCAGGGCTTTGAACACCTGTGTGCACCCTGCTCTGCCTCAATAGCCCAGTTACTTCTGTAGTTTTTTAGTTTGTGGGGGTTTGGAGGCATTTGGAGGGTTTTTCTTCCATTAAAACAAGTCTGCTCTAACCAGGCAGGTCCCCACTTAAAAGCTGGGAAAGCATACATAAATTTGAGAGTTTTAGTACAAAAGGCTTTATTTAAAACACCTGATATTTTAAAATTCGTAATTCTGTTATGAAATAGGCTTCATATTTCAAATGCAGATTACATGGTTTTTTGACACAACCAGAGAGGCAGAATATTTAAAGTGCTCTTTATGAAAGCAGCAACATCTGAGGGAGGGTAATTCTCATCTTTTTATGCCCCTGCATATTTGTGAAGCTTTAAGGAGGTACCAGTCTTTCATGTGAGGTGCATATTAAAGGAATAAAGTTGGGGTTCTTTGGCAAGAGTAAAAAAAGGAATGGATAGACAGGATAGTTATCATTCCCATCATAAAACAATAATAGAAGCAAAAAATAATAAATTATTTAACCAAGGAGATGTAAGCATGGTTTTGTATAAAATACATCAAACCACATGCAAGCCTGGAATGCAGTCCTGTTCAAAATTGGCAGTGAAACACCTTTAGAACATTAAAATGCTGAAAGTTTGGGGGTTTTTTGTGAAATAGAAACAGTTCTTACTGAGCTAAAGATTTTCAGTGGGAATTCACTGCCTTCTTCAGGCCCTGTCTGTGGTTCCCACTGGAGGCACAGATGTGCTTCACATGCTCAGCCCCACAAACCCTCACCCAGCAATTTGCTGCACAATTCTCTCCTCTTTTCCCTCCCTGAGGGGCACAGAACCCCAGTCCATGCTCCTTTCCTTATCACCAGTGCCAACAAGAAAGCAGTGTAATACCTGAAGTAAATCTGGGGGAAGCAAATGTAGTTGGGAGTAGCTTGGTCAGTGTTTCAAAGTCTGAGGAAGAGTTTCATTTGTTGGAAAAAACCAAAGTTCCTCACAGTGAATGTGGTTTTCTCTGGGATCTGGTTGGTGTTGCTCCTGTTAGGATTAAATTCTGTAGTTTTATCAGTGGATTTCAAGATCTCAGCAGCTTGCAGTGACCTTTTCCTGCTGCTGCTGCTGCAGAGTATTTCTCTTGCTGAAGGGAGTCTGCATCTATAAATCCTTCAAGTGTTTGCAGACCTCTCCACAGTCTGCAGGGAGCTGAACCCACTGGAAACTGGTGGCTGAGGCTTCTTGACAATTCATTTGGGTTTCTTTTTAAGGTGAAGCATCACAACTTCTGTGGACCTGTTCTGGTAGAGCTGCAGAGGATCTTGTCTGTCTGAGGGGCTTCATGCAGGGAGCAGATGGGAGCCTCCCCTCTGGCTTTTTCCAAAGCAGAAAAGGGAATTACTCGGTGTCAGATAAGAAAAATCTGGGTGTATTTGAGGAATTCTTCAGATCACAGCAGCACAGGGGTCATCAGGAGGATGGAATTCTCCATCAGCTGCTGCTCTGGAGGTCTGGTTGCCAATCCTGGCTGGTCAGGATGAGAGGATTCTGTGTAGCCTCTCCTGGGCCCTCAGACTCAGCACTTGCAGGTGTCAGATCAGACCATCCTCTTCATTTCTTTGCTCCTGAGAGAGGATGTTTCCCTCCCCAGAAATTCTTGTGGTCATTTTGCTCTGCTGGCAGGAAGGTTGTGTGACAGTGGAATTAAAATCTGGTTTCTCCAGGGAGTGGGATCAGAGTGATGCTGGCAGGTTCATACTGCAGGATCCTTTTTTCCCACCATTTTTCAGAGAGCACCTGTTTAGACTGCCCAGTTTGTGATCTTCTTCTGAAGTCTCTTGACCTCAGCTGTTTCTCTGCTTTCTTGGCACCCCTGAGCCTCCCTGGATATGTTTAAATTCCACTTCCAGTCCCACAGATACTTCAGGGGCATCTTTTTGGTGGTTCCTGAGTTCAGCCTTTTGGCTCATCCGGAAAACCAAGTGGGAAAGTCTGTACAAATCTCCCAGAGCTGAGTGAAGATGTTTTCCAGCCTTAGCTTGGTAATACCAGTTACAGACTGGGCCGATATCCATGAAACATCCTGGCTGTTAATCAGTCATGTTAAAACTCTGCTTGGCAGCTCTGGCTCAGCCATTTCCAGGCTGCAGGTGATGGAATGAGCTCCAAGCTTCAGCCACGAGTGTTTACATGGCTGTTTTTTAGAATGAACACAGTGCATGAGCTGTACCCAAGTTTGGTGTCCACTTGAACCAGTAAACATTGGCAGGCTGTTCCCAGCTACCCCTGCAGTCTGGCCAAAAGTAGATTTTCTGCTCCTGAACTGTCTGCAAGGCCACTTTCCTCCTTTCCAAGGCAGTTTTGCCTGACCAGCAGTTTTTCACAGTAAGTCTTGAGAATTGAGTTGTTTGACAGGCTGGAAAAACAGATTCAAGGACTTGAGCAGAGTGTGCCTGCTCTTCCCTTTGGAATGAAAATGCAGCTTTACAGGATTAGGTTGATTGATATCGGCATCTTTAGAATCCTTTAGCTGTACAATCTAAATCTTGTTGCAGCTGCTGATTCAAATATGACCATCAGGTGTTACTTTTACCTCTGTCTTTATTTTTAATTTAGTCACCAGTTGATGAGCTCAAGTAGAATGTGTGCAGTACACAGCTGATTTCCTTGGTGGTCATGTATCCACAAAGACTGGATGGAAGATTTTATCCACAGTGGTGTTTTCCTGATGAACACACTCAGTGGTGCTGGGGGATATTCAAGCAGTGAAGTGGATTAGATTTTATGAAGCTTAAAAACAGGAGAGAAGAGGGAAGTGCAGGAAAAACGTGAGCTCCTGACTTGTGTGAGAGCACACACAGGGTGGATCTGTGTGGTCAGTAATGATTATTAACTTGTTCCTCAGAAGTTGCTTCTGTTCCCTTTTATGCCCCTGAATTTTTCCCCATAATGATGTTGTTTTTAATGCTGGTTATTTCCTTGTCATTCTTTGTAGCCAATTAGCAATGCTGATTTCATCGTTCCTGTTGAAATTGATGGAACCATACATCAGGTAAGTGCTGTTTTTACCTCCAGGATTGTGCCCAGAGTGTCCCAGAACATTCT
The DNA here is from genome assembly GCA_025920805.1 of Petroica traversi. Lineage (NCBI taxonomy): Eukaryota > Metazoa > Chordata > Aves > Passeriformes > Petroicidae > Petroica > Petroica traversi. The sequence goes on from JAHLSL010000022.1 coordinate 3,418,837, forward strand.
CTGCCTCCGTTTGCTGCTTTATACCAAATAATTTCTCTGTTTGCAAAGCCTGGAAGCTGTTCTGGAATGCAGAGAGGCATCCATGTGATCAGGAGGAATTTCTCTACCAGGACTTCAATACTTGACTCTTTGTCAATTTTAAAACTTTTTCAAATGGGAAATGATGTAAGGATGGGGTTTCAAACATTGCTGGGCCTGGAAAAAGCAGCTTGAACACTGCATTTCTCATTTCCTCCAACACAGACATGACATAGGTTTACTTTAATATATGTTGGTAGCACATATGCTAAATCTCATTTATATTTTATAAAAGTATAAAAGAAGAACAGACACTCCTTCAATTTTTGTGCTGATCTATGTTTAATTTCTGTCCCCTTTTATTCCTGTATGTAATTGAAGTTCCTCTGATAAGAGTTTTTATATACTTCAGCATATTTGAATGACCTGGACAGAATTGTGATGAGACTTAATTTCTGTGTCTTATTCTTTAAGAACTTCACTTCAGGCTCCAAGAAATGGTTTTGAGTAAATGCAAAACGCCCATAATTTGGAAATCAGTCCCCTCCGTGTATCTTGGCTTGGTGTCTTTAATCACTAATCATTTCTGAAGGGTTGAATAAAATAAATTACAGTGCTGTAACTTTTCAAATTGACATTGAGGTTCTTGCTGGACATGAGTTAAACAGGTTAATGTGAAATTGAGCTTTTCCAATACATGAACCTTGCAGTTTTATGAAATATCTTCTGTTGGGTGTTGGATGTTGCACTTACTGAGGAGCAAACCTTCCCTAGATGTGATTTTAAATACTTTAAATTCTGAAATGTTATTTCTATATTACTTTTATGGATTATTTTCACTTGGACAAAGAGGTTCATGTATTTTACTCTCATATCAATTGGTGGATCATAAAGTTAGTTCATTATTTTGTCTGATTTCCTGTGATGGAAACGATCCTGTATTTGTCACTCTTAAAGTGATTACTGAATATCAGTGGCCTGAAACTTGCTTTAAAGTAATAGTTGTTTTGACAGTTCTTACACTGTGCCTGTTTTATATAGAAAAATTCAGTATCTAGGGTACTTCAACCTGTAATGCTCACCAGAGCTGATGCTTAAAACATTTAGGAAATGTTTTGGGAGATTTGTGATTTTCAGTCCTGATTTGATGGGAGCTCAGTTGTGTTTGGTGCTATAGAGCAGACAAATTCTCTCTCCTAAAACTTTGCAGAATGCTTTTGAAAGTGAATTTTTGAATGGCTTGGAGCTGTGATCACTTGTCAAGATGACATACTTACATTTTAAAACAAATCCCAATAAAAGGCTTGGGCTTTATTGGCAAGCACTTCAAAAGCCTCCATGCTTTTCCATTCCCTGCTGCAAACTTGCAGATTCTTCACCAGAAATGATGCAATTTGCACCTGAGATGACTCCCTGTGGGGGAAAATAGAAAACTGCAACTAAAAAAAACCCCAAACAAATAAAAACCCCACGAGTGGATCCAAAGGAAGTGGATTTGTGCATCTCCTTCTCCTTTGATGGAGTGGTCAAGTGAAATTGGTCTCTGTGCTTTGCTGGAGACTCCCTGCTTGATTTTCAAGGAAATTGTTTCACCTTCTGAATTTCAAGTTCTTAAACTCTAAAATAGGAAAATTCCTCAGGCACATTGGGATGGTAAAAATGAAGGTAATTGTAAGGAATTTGTGATTCTTGAAATAAAGGTCATTTGTGTGGCACACAGAACAGGCACAGCCTGTGTGGGTAATGCCTCTGCAGTATTGTTGACATTCAAGAATCTTTTCTTCTTTTTGTTTTACACTGTGCTAAAGGGCAAAACTGGATATTCTGGCTGAATCTGATGTGCATTTGCACAGGCTGTAGAGCTTTGACAACCTGTTCCCACTTCAAACCTGCAATTCTGTAGTCACTTGGAGCATAAATGAACTGATATGAGCAATTTCTGTCATTTATCAGGATTTGTCATCTGTACAGTGCGTGTCCATTTTCTTAAGCAGTTTATCTGCTCCAGGATTAATCACTGACATTGAGAAATATTTCCACTTGTGCAAAACATCCCAGGATATGGGAAATGCTGAGGAACCTCACTGCCCATGGTGCATATCCCTGCTTTGTCACTGAGCTGGTGCCTTATCAAGCAGGAGACTGACAGATTTTTATAGTCCTTGAACTCTGCCTTGGGCAGATTCCCAATGGAAACAAACTGAGAAACACCATTTCAGAGGTGCCAGTTCACAGAGAAATTTGAAATTATATGAGATTGTTCAGTTCTCACATCCCAAAAAATACAACTTGTGGCAAATTGAATTCCTGTACTCCTGGAAGAGTTTTGAGAAAAAACCTAACAAGTTTTTTCATGGTAAAGGCTGTATTTTTTTTCTTTTGCTGTTCACCAGAGGTTTTTAAAAAATAATGTCTTTAGTTTGGGGAATTTGTTTTCCCTTATATAATTTATAATCCAAAGGTCAGAGAGACTATTGGGTTGTTTTTTTTAAAGGGAGGACAATTCATCATCTTAAAGGGTGCTTGGATAAACGAGCTTCCCTAGATTAAAAAACAGCTTTTCTCAACATCCCTTCTCCCATCTTTCTTTCTCCAGCCTAAATTACCTTATCTTTGGAAAGGATTTGTCATTTTATTTTAAGAAGGAAATAAATCAAGTGTGAAGGGAATGTCCCTTTCTTCCTTCTGTGGGTTCCTGGATGCCTGCAGAGGCTGTGCCCATCCCAGGGCAGCTGAACTTCCAGGGCAGAATCCCCCCACTTTGTGCTGGCAGCTCAGATACAAAAGGGGGTTCTGGTGGGACCTGACCCTTCTGGCCACTCCCTCATTCCCCTCTGGGGCTCTGGCTGAAAGGAAATCAGAGCTGCTCTCCCAAAATACAAGAGGGAAATCCACTGGAATGGGTTGGAGCTCAGGGAGGGTGAAAGTCCTGGCTGGAGGGAGATGTTCAACCTGTTGGTGCCTTGGTTGAATTTCTGCAGGAGCCCAACCTCTCCTTTGGATTTTGCTTCCCCTTTGCCCAACAGCAGAGACACCACAGCCCCAGGCCAGGAGCTGTGCAGCAAAACAGCTTTAATCCCCAACCTGGGAAGGTTTTTAGGGAATGTTTGTCCTTCATCTTTCACATCAGTTCAATTCCAGTGGCTTTGAGCCGTGCTCTTGGTGTCCAACAGTAAAGAGGGCAGCAAGGAATGGTTTGATTTGGTGTTATTTTGAATTTAATTTTAAAATATAGTTTGCTTATTGAGTAAAATTAATTTTTAAGTGTTTGTTTGGGGTGAAGGGGGAGTTAATTCAATTAATTGTTTATTTTTAATTGTTGAAAGCTGAAGGAACATTTGGCATGTATACTTTGAATATAATATGTAAGATTTTTTTTTTTTAATGATGGGGTGAAAACACTGTTCAAATAACAAAATTCCTTCCTGTAAAGCACAAAATCCATGGATTTTGCAGCAGAAGGCTGTGGCCTGGTTCAAGTAATCCAGGATAGGCTGTAGCTGTTCTAACTGGCCTATTCTTGGTTACTTGCACTGGGACATGACCACAAATGTGACCCAGGACCACGAGGGACTCGTGGGATTTTCTGCTCACTGCTCAGAAGAGAAACAGGAGGTTACAGGAGCTGGACTTGTCATGGGCAGACTTTTTTGGTCATTACATGGAGATTTCCTCACTGTAAAGCTGGTTTTGAAAGGCCATTCTATGTGTGCTATTAAATGGATTGAAAACGAGCTGGGTTTGTCTTGGGGTTTCCACAAATACTGAGTTTCTGTAGGTTGAGGCTGCTTTGAGGAACAGAAAATTCATGTGGAAGTACAAAATGCTCAAAAACAATTAAAGATAATTGCTTGTGTTCTGCCATTAGCAGCTGTAAGAATCCTGTGGAAACATGCCTAGTGCCTGATTTGTGCTGAAAATGTTGAGTAGGGTTCATTTTAAATAATAATAATAAAATTTACAAAACCCTCTATTCCTCTAAATTCTTGCTGTGATGACGAAAAAAATCAGTGAGTGTACAATTTTTAAAAATGGATGGATTTAGGGGTTTTTTAATGCCCTAAAGACAGTAAAAAAATCTCAGAAAAATGCCAGGAGCCAGTCAGTCTAGAGATTTCAACTGAAGCCATCAGGCAATGGAGGAAAAAGCCAAGCCACAAATAACCATGCAGCATTGAGATTCAAGTCCAGCCACTTCCAAAGTAAAGGGGAAAAAATTCCAAAATGAGAAGGAAGGGGAGAAAAGAGCTGCACTGTCAGCTGAAGAAAGCTTTTTATGTGAACTAAACCAAAGAGATTCTGTAGCCCAGGATACCAGAACATTTTGGAGTTGCTTCCAGGCTCTAAGTAGGACTTCTCAAAGAAAACTTCAAGGAGAATAACTATCCAGAGTATTAAGATAGGTTGTTCTGCCAAAAAAGAAAAGGGGGAGAAAAAAAAAAAAAAAACAAGGCAAAGCAATTGGGGTTTTTTACAGAGGGAAATAATTAAGGGAAAAATTTGGTGAGACTTCATCTTAAGAGATGACATTTATTATTAATTAGGCATTTAACATGAGAAGCAAATCTGTTGGCCAGATCCCAGTAGGGAAAGATTTAAGGCAAAGCAGCAAGAGAAACTCAAGTAGAGGAGGCTGTGAGTGCTCTGTGGTGAACCAGAAGCTCTAAACTACAAAAGGGAGACCATCCAACTAAAAATGCTGTGTATTCACAGCTAATCCTGGGTTAGGTGCAGATTTAGGAGCCCTAGAAAAAGCCAAAAGTGAATTTATTGCAATGACTGGCAAATGCAGAACTGTGGGGCTGCAGCTCTGGGCTTGATTTAGTGTGTGCTCCTGATGGAGGAGCTGGGTTGTGTTGCAAGCAGCAAAGTTCAGATCCTTGGCAGGGAGTTTGTAATTTCATTCCAAGTGGAAATTCTTCACCGACAGGGGCAGAGATAGGGATGGAGAGCAATGAGGAGACTTCTGCTGAGGCTGGAAACACAGGGCTTTAAAAGGGAAATTAATGTTAAATTCCAGCACTTCCTCTCCAAAAATCATGTTAAGACTCTGGGGTGCCCCTTTTGCACCCTCAAAAATAAGTGTAGGAGTAAAAGTTAAGGCTGAAGAATCAAGAACTTAATTATTAATTTGGATCCTGCTGTCTTTCCTCTCACATCTGGGAAGTTGGATACTCTCTGGATACCCAAATGCAGAGGGACTGCAGCTGTCTTTCTGTCTTTGAAAAAATTCAAGTGTAGACTTTGGAGAGGAAATCCTACAGCACAACTTTGTAGAAAGAATTAAATGAAAAATTAATTGTGTTGTTATAGGAGAGGAAATTACTTGATTGATGCCTGGTGAAGTACAGGAAACAATGCTGTAATTGTCTGGAAAGAGAGTGGTGTTGAAGTGCATCTGTTAACTGTCTTTAATCCATAAAATGTCACTATTATTTGATGGGTTAGGTGCTGCTGTGGTTGTTTAAAGAAAAATCTGGGTTATAAATTGTTATCTGTATCAAAGCTTGGGTGTAATGTGAATGAGCCCAGAAATACTTAAGATAAATTTCATAGAAATAACTTAAAAGAGATAAAGACTTAATGGTATGATCTGTATGCTGCATAAAGGGGGAAATTAACATTTCTGCTTTAGTCATTAAGGTACAGCTCCATCTTTGTGTTTTAAAAAAAACTTCTCTTTCAAATTTAGGTTTTCAATTTCAATTACACAGTTTCTTCTTCTTTTGCTGAAGGCTTTAATTGTTACACTTGAGTTCAAGCTGCTGTTTCCATATTTTTCTCCTTCAGGCTTTTTCTCTGGGTACCTTGATTTTTTTTTTACCTCTTATTAATATGAATCTAGTAAAATACATACAATTAATCTAGTTTGACATATCAAAGAATGAAATTCCTGAAATAGCATCAGTCTTGCAATTCCTCCTGAATTCAGCTCTATGCCAGACTCCTCCACTTGAAATTCCCAGTATTAAGAATTATTTGCCAAACAAAAGAAGATAAAATGCTGCCAGTGTTTCCTCTCAAACTTTTAATCTAACTGCAAATAAGACAGATAAATATTTTTCAAGCAGACTCCCCTCTTCAGCTTCCCAGGGAGCTGCTTCCAAGCTTTCTGAGCAGCAGTTTCCTTGTTTTGGTACCTTCTGTGAGCACAGAATCATCTTGTGTGCTCTGAAAAGAGAAGCAGGGAAGTTTTAATATCTGCTAATCAGGTTCTTGACAGGAGGCAGCAAAACCAGTGCAGAAAGACAGCAGAGCCCTGCTGAAGGCAGGATGCTCAAGAGGAGACAAATCCTGGGAATTTGCCATTTTAAGGCAAGGTCCTCTTTAGAAGTTGCTGTAGACTTTGTCAGTAGATTTCAAACCCAGCATTTTTAGACATTTTGCATGGTGCTGGGAAGATCCTTGGTTAAAATTCTCTGTAGAGCTGGAGTGCTTGATCACTCTCCATGGTGAGTTATGGTACTTAGCACCTGGAATTTCAGAAATGAAAGAATGAGCCACAGAATGAAAACAGGTCCCTGTTGTGTAATTCCTGCTGTCACAGAGGCCTCATCAGATTTATTCCTTCTGTGGAGCTCTTCAGCTCTCCAGCACCAGAAAGAGTTTGGTGGAGAGATCCAAATCCTCACTTTTTGAGAAACCCTCCTGTCTTCCTTTAATGAGATTTTTCAAGGAGCTCCACTCCAGATGATGCTGGGTGTTTGCAGTTGCACAATCAGCAGGGTCCTGGCAGCCCTTGCATGCCAATCCCTCATTACTGGGTCTCCACTTTTATCTTGTACACTTTCCTTTTTCCCCAGCATTTCATTTGAACTGCATCCCTGTTAACTTTTGTTTCAAGTGCTGGGATTGCAGGAGTGGTTTTGGGTATTTTTTTCATTCTTTCCTTGAGCACCATCTGACCTAAATGCTGTTCCCATTCCAGGTTTATGTATTGAAACGACCACATGTGGACGAGTTTCTTCAGAGGATGGGAGAGCTCTTTGAATGTGTACTCTTCACAGCCAGTCTAGCCAAGGTTTGTTCCTCCCTTCATCTCTTTAACCCTTTTGGTGCTGCTCAGTGGACTTTTGGTTGGGTTTTCTATGGATAATTATTTCCACAGTCGGTACTATCTTAATTTTTCCCCTTCTTTTCTGCTTCTTTGTCTGACAGTGTGTACTTTGTCTGCTAGTGTGTGGGTAAGTGTTTCCATGGTAACACCATCACATATGGGCTTGTCTCATAATGTAGCCTCCATGCATTGCTCATGATGCCAATATGAAAGGCTCACAAGTTACCATGGTTATAGTGAGAAATTAGAACAAATAGCATTGAGCAAAGCAGCGCATTAAAGCTGGGCATGAAATAAAACACCAAATTAAACCCTGTCTGCACCATCCACCAATGACTCAGAAACTCACTGGCAATTGGGAGCCACAGTTCTTGCTCTGCCAAGCTGCAGTTGCAACCTGGAGTTAGAAAACGAGGCCTTTCTGCAAAGCTTGAGACGTCCCCAGGAGTATTTTGTGCCCTCTGGTTCTGCAGTAGCAGTAGTGGTTTGTAGGTAGTTTCTGTGGTAGATGTTCCAGTAGTAGACTGATCTGGAGTTCTGCACTTCCCTCAGTGTATTGTACTTGTGGTGTCTTGTTTGTAAAATGATATTGGTTATTTCTAACTAGTGCTCCAGCATGGCAAGCTTTTGCTCCAGCCTAGTGTAGAGATGGTAGAAGGGGACAGGACCCTGATCTTCTACAAAGCCTTTTTCCCTGCTTTCTCTTTACCACATACTGTTCAGTCATGTTGAAAAAATCCTAATTACTGCCCCAGTTTCAGACTGAAGTTAGGTCCTTATTTCATAATCAAGATATGATTGATTTCAACATCAGTTTTCTTTCTCAGTTCAAAATGTAGAAAAATGGTAACTCCTGTTGTGCAATAATATTAAGATACAACTACCATTTTCAAGTATGTGGTTATTCATGTGTGAGTTTATTTGGATACTACTTCTTGATCTTTTCGTGGTTTATATAAACTGTTGGATTCAAAGCTGTGCCTCACTTAAAGAATCATCTTATGTATAAAATGAGAATTTCCCTGTAAGTGTACATGAGTATTTTTATTGGTAACATCTTTGGCTGATCTTTTATGGCCTAATTATGCAGTTTGGTAACCTTAAGAGTCTTGCTGACCCATTTGCTCCAAGGGCATTATTTGGCAGAGCCACATCAGGCTCAGATGTGTTCACTTCAGAGGCACATGGACACAAATCAACTGGGGAAGTGCTTGGTATTGATTTTCTATTAGCATTGGTTGGTTTTATGGTAATGGTAGGTGAGATCTCTGGATCCATCAACCTCTAGAAGACTCTCAGGGTAACTCTTAAGTTGGCCCTGAGAATAAAACTTAATCAGTAAATCACAGAAAACATTTAGAGTGCAAATCAGCCTTCTCTAGAAAGATAATTGTCCTATTTTGCTTTACCTCTTTATTAATCACTTCAGGTTTGCAGGCGAGTGAGTTAATTACCAATGAGCAGGGAAGAAAATGGAGAAAAAGGGCGTTTCCTCTGAAATTATTTCGTGCCCCTTCTTTGGCTCTGTGAATCAGCCTTATCTGCCCATTGCTAACTTGATGTTTCTGGCTTGTATTTTTAAGTATGCAGACCCAGTAGCCGACTTACTGGATCGCTGGGGTGTGTTCAGGGCAAGGCTCTTTAGAGAATCCTGTGTTTTCCACCGAGGGAATTACGTGAAGGATCTGAGTCGACTGGGCCGTGAGCTGAGTAAAGTTATTATAGTAGATAATTCTCCTGCATCTTACATCTTCCATCCTGAAAATGCAGTAAGTATTCCAAGTGCTCGAGCGTAACTTCATCTCTCTGCTCCTTGCCCAGGTTTTGTGGTTCAGAAAATGGGCTTTTCAGAGCACTGGCTTGTGACAGATCCTGGGTTTTCTTAGGCTGCAGGTGGGTTCTGGGGTGAAGGACATGGACAAACTGATCTTGACAGTGTGTCACAGCCTTGGCTGCTCCTGTGCTCTGAGCTGTTGGCTTGAGGTCCAGCAGTTTTGAGAAGTACCAAGGGTGTGGAACCTGGAAAACCAACCTAGCTCTGAGAAACAAAGCTGCCCTGCAGCACAGACTTTGTTCTTTGGAGTAATGATTACAGAAAGAATGGTTTGCTTGAGCTTCTTGAGGTGCTCCCATCTTTTTTTCATTGTGTGAATAATATTTTATTAGGCAGGATAATTAATGCTTTACTGGTTGCTACTGAGATCTGCATTTGTGGGTAAGGGAAAGAGAAAAAGAATCAAGATCCTGTTGCGTTGTTATGCTCCTCCCTCAATTATTTTTTTTGTAACTCCATAATTAGAACTGTTAGTCAGTGAGTTCCTAGGAATAAGGATAAAGGGCAGGCAGCAGTTCTGGGAGGGAGAACAACGGGGAGCAATGTGCATTTTCACCGTGTTTTTGTAGCTCTGATGAGAGGTCTGGGGTGCTCCATGCCTGGCTACAGCCAGCACAGCTGCTCACATCTGCTTTAGCTGCCAGGGGAGAAGCTGGAACTCCTCAGATCTGCTGGCTTTTAGACAAGCAGGCTGTGCACTGTTTGCTTTGATGTTTTTAGGCTGCCTTCTTTGTGAACTGCTAAAATCAGTGTAGGAAATCTATTACTAAGAACACTGCTTTGCTCAGTCCTGCCTCTCCAGAATACCTTTTTTTTTTTTTTTTGTGTTACATGAGCTGTTTATCTTCCAGCAGTCAGCTTTCAAGTTCAGATCCTAATATTGTGATGCCCTTAGTGATGTGGTGAAAACATTTTTCTGGTTGGTGCCACACATGGTTTAAAGCTGCCATTTATAATAACCAGGACCTGTAGCTCTGATTTATGTTTGTGGTTAAAATAAAAAACCTGATCCAAGATCATCATTTGGTATCTCAGAAATCAGTGCCAAGAAAATAATGAGCTGTAGAAATTTGGGAGATGAAATTAAGGGCCTTGTCAGAGTGGTTTAATCATGTGTAGGAAAGTGCTGCTGGCTGACTGATACTTGAGTCTCTGCAGAAACCAGAGCTTGTAACAAGATCCAAGATAGTCTTGAAAAAGACCTCAGTGTGCTCCTGCAGTGAAGATACACAGAACACCATCCCCAAATCCAGCCCACATATTTAAGAGGAATTATTATATGTGTTGTTTACTGAACCCACTCTCTAGATCTGACATTCTAACCTGAGTTCTGCCCAAGCTGTTAAACATTTCCTCCAAAGCCCATGCCAGAAGGGGTTCTTGCTGCCTGCCTGTGCCTGGTGACTCACTCTGATCATTCTTACAGGGGAAAAACAAAAAGATTTGCCTGTAAATAAAGTGTCAGTGCAGCTTCAGAACCTTCAGTGTGTTCTGGGTACCAAGGAGGCAGAGCTGCCCAGTATGGGGTCATGTGGGTCACCAGGACATGCAGCTGAAGGTCAGCTGTCCTGGTTGGGATGGGGCTGAACCTGCTGCTCCACCTGACTGGTAATGAGTAGCTAATTGCCATGATGATGATGATGATGATGATGATGATGATGATGATGATGGTTTCAGAACACCCACACAGACAAAACTGACGTGTCTTTTCCACCATGAAAGCCTCTCAGTGTTTGTTGGTTGCTCTGTTGCAGGTGCCTGTGCAGTCCTGGTTTGATGACATGACAGACACAGAGCTGCTAGATCTTATTCCTTTCTTTGAAGGACTAAGCAAAGAGGAAGAAGTTTACAGTATGCTTCATAAACTCTGCAACAGGTAGCCCTTAACTGACTGACTCCTGCTCCTAGATTGCAGTTGCTAGAGGCTGTCTCCATCTCTTTCAGCTCTTTCAAATGTAAGCTTTGGGGAGGTCACCCCTGTCAGAAGTGCTACTCTTGATCTTCCTGTTACATTGGACACGAAGGACAATCATGAGTGATGCTATTAAGCCTTCAGAAGCCTGACTCCTAAGGTCATGTGTTCAGACTACTTTTTTAAAGGAAAAAAAAAAAAAGAAGCTATTTTAAATGGGACTCTTTTAATTAATTTCATAAATGGACATCTTTTACTGGATCAGCTTTTCTTAAAACATGCCAAAAAAAGAAGCTTGTATTTCAGCAGTTGAATTTCTCTCCCTTTCTTCCCCTCCCACTATGCAGACAATTTTACCCCCCTGCTTAGAGCAGTTGACCTGACTCTGAATTTTTTCTTACAGAATGAAGTGCCTTTTTGAATGTTATTTTAAGATAAAAAAAAAAAATTCATTTTTGTATAAGACGTATTTCCAGACATCTTTTAGTCTTGTATTGTCTAAATGCTTTAAAAGGAAAAAGGAAAAAAAATTTTATAGAGCACTGTAATATATAACAAAGGAAAAAGTTGAAACCAAGATGCTGGGTTCCTGTCTCCACAATGAACTGAGGTGTGTTACCCTTTCATGCTCAGAAGGTTCAGGCATTCGTGGGAGGGGTGAATTGGGGTCATTCACGTGGTTGTTTCACTGATGAGGATTTTGGGCACAGTTTTTAAACATATCTGCAGTTGTTTGAAGTATTTAGGGGAGTGATGGAGTTGAGGAATCGAGGTGGCTGATAGACCTAAAGCACCTTTCATTCCAGACAGATGAAGTTCTGCTGTCTCTGCTTACGCACAACTGCCATGCCTCTTCTCTTTTGGAAAACCATTCTCTTGGGAGAACAGCCAGGAGATCTATTTATTAGTTTTAAGATTCTTTTCTCAAAACAACCCATCTGGGTAAGCTGGATCTGTATTGAGCTGTTTGGATACTTTTTTCTTTTGAATTGCTGCTACTGTATACTCACCAAATGGAGTTGACCATCGGCTGTTATACTGTTTTTGCCACTGTGCCTGTGCTATGAGACATTTTCTGTAAGCTGCAAACTTGGGCAATAAATAAAATGCAGGCTTCATAACCCACCCCCATGGATGAATCCATTGGTATCTGATATACCAGAGAACCCAGTTAAAGGTGACCTGTAAAGGATTTTTTCTTAAATTTTTTTTTTTCAATTAAGATGAAGCCTTCTCCTTTCTTTGATATATGAAAATGCAGAAAGTATTTTGCCCACACCTTTGATTCTTTTCCCCCAAGGTGTAAAGTGCAGATTAGGAGCTGTATCAAATCTTGCTGGAAGGGCAGAAGTTACTAGCCTGGACTAAAATCACTCCTCTGGCTTTGGAGTTGAGTTAAACTCATTTCTGAATCTGAGACCCTGAACATCTTCTGCAGTGCCCTTTCAGATGAATGATTTTTAAATATTTCAAGCCTTTGAAGAACAAGGCACACCTTTTTTATTTCCCCCCCTTTCCAGTGTCACCTTTCAGTTATTGTCCACAGCAGAAATCTGCAAACATAAAAAGTGCAGCTGCGTTTGGCTGTCATCAGAGAAGACTAAATGGATTATTTGGTGCTTCTAATTAGCCTCGTGCTAAATTCTGAATTGTAGACCCCCATTGCCTTTTCTCTTTCCCTCAGAAAGTCCGGATGACTTGGGGAAAAACACAAAAACAGATTTCTTGGCGATGGACTTGGCTTGTGACCCTTGTCTCAAAAACATTGGTGAAGCAGCTTAACAAATCCATCCTGGGGCAGGCCAGTCTACACAGGCAGCGAGTGGGTGCTGGTGGGTGCAGTGTCAACCTGAGCCCCCCTTGCAGTGCAGCTGTGCCCCAGCTGTGCTCCAGCTGTGCCCCAGCTGTGCCCCAGCTGTGCCCCAGCTGTGCCTGGGCCCTTGCAGTGCAGCTGTGCCCCAGCTGTGCCCCAGCTGTGCTCCAGGGGTGCTGGGGGCAGCCCTGTCACACCCATCAGTCTGTAAGGCATCACCCTTTTGTTTCTTAACCAGCTGGCATCACCTCAGTACTGTATGAATCTGTGCCACAGCAAAAAGATGAACTGTCGAGTTTAAAAATCAAAAATTAAAAAAGAAAAAAAAAGCCTACTTTGTTTAAAAACGTAAAACAAACAGCAACAACGAAAGGACATATGGATTCTGGGTAGTCCATTAACGTTTACTTTCAGTTCAAGATGGTTTAATTTTGTATTTGACTCCAGAGGAATGAAATTGCCAAAAAAAAAAAAAAAAAAGAAAAAAAAGTTGTTTTCTGAGCAGTATTTTCAACTGTGCCTGTGGCTCCTGGGCCCCAGTGCAGTTTGCAGGGAAGTATTCAGGTTGTAGTTAGTTGTGCAGGTATGAGAGGAAATGGTTGAAGAAATTCAAAGACTTTTTCTCATTAGCAGTAGACCAAACAGTGAGGCAGTGAATAAATACCCCACGAGCCAGGGCCATGTGACAGTTGTGACCTGTGGGACATAAGACAAACCATGTCACCCGTGTGCATCTCTGAAAGCAGTGATTTCATGAACCAGTTGCCTTAAGTCTGTGAATGAATGTCGATTATATTATTAAAGTGTCTTGTATTGTTTTCAAATCCACATAGAATGGGCAACTGAACTTCTGCACCAGCCCCTGGAGGATCAGTTCTGATGATGTTCTGTACAACCAGACTTGTACTGTATTATTTTGGCTCTTAAAATCCCCAAATTTAAAAAAAAAAAAAACCCAAAACCAGAACAACTTACTGTGACTTAGTACAGCATTAAAGTGACTCTTGGTGACAATATAAAGACAGAAAACTTAGCACAGCTTTGATCTCTGTTAGTATTAAGAGTATTTTCTGTAAGTTCTGATCAATTCTATTTTTTTTAACCCGCCCAGCTTGTATGGAAATAAAACTCAAAAGAGTGCTCTGCAATCAGGTTTGGACTCCCCTGGGTATTCAGATTTGGCCAAAGGGATTGAACTGTCACAGTTGTTTATTTTGACACTATCATCATACTTGAAATTTCAAGTGTTGAGTTTGTGTGGATATACATATGCTATATATTTAGAGTTTCTAGATTCTAACAAAGCAATAGAGTTCTGTCCATAAAGTCAGAGAACGAGTGGAATGTTTGTAAAATTTGCAATACGGGTATTTGATTGTATTTTAAATACAAGATTTTAAACAAAAAATTCAAATAGGAAAAAAAAAAGAAAACCTTATTTCCTAAATCTCTTGCATACTTTGAAGTGCAGTTAAGTGCATGCAGGTCACCAGGGCTGTTATAAACCCTGGGTTTCAATTCTATTTCTGGATATTATAGAAATATTAAAAGCCCTTTTCCCAGTTGGTCATTTTAAAGAGATGCTGCCTGGCCTGAAGTTCTGTTGTCCTTTTTATGTTGGGTTCAAAAACGGTTTTTTTGCCTGTATAGGTATTTTTAAATTAAGCTGTAAGGCAGAATGCCTTAGACCCTTGAAATCCAACAGAAATGTTTAACAATGAAATTGCCATTTGTAACCTTAGGGCTGTGCTCACACCAGAAAGCGTGGCAGGCTTGGGATGGGGAGGTGGTGGCAAAATGTACAAATATTGCTGTGTTCATTTAGGTAGCTTTGGAAGAATAATTTGTCTCTCTGTTTCGCCCTTTCTGATCTTTTATTAAAACAGCAAAAGTTATTTCGTGGAAGAAACTCAACACCTGGAGACGTTTTTGGTTGTTGGTGTACACAATCACTTTTCTTACAGCATGACTTTGATTAGATTGGTTGGGGACAATAAAGTATCTAAATGACACTGGTGTGTGCTGATGTTTCAGCTTTTGAAATTTCAATGTAAAAAACAAAGAAAAGAAAAAGAATCTGTAGCTCTGTGACTTCCGAAGGCGTTCCCCTCTGTTGGACAGATTGTTTTTAACCTAATAAACCACAGTTCTGCACAGCCCTATTTGTAAAAGAAAAACAAGTTTGTGCCTCTGATTCCAAGGTGCTGTGATGTTTTTTTTGCCTTTGTGGGGAGAGGAGGGGCAGGTGAGGCTGGCGTGGGGCAATTGCTTCAAAATCTCTGGGCTAACTATGCAAAACCAGCTGTCAGTTTTCTGTTTCACGTGATGTTGTAAAATCCCAGCTGACTCTCTCTTACTTCTTGTTAAAGATCTGTTGGGAGCTCCTTAACAGAGGAGTAAGCAATGGAAATGTTTCTTTCTTTCTTTTTTTTCCTTTTTTTTTTCCTTATGATGGAGCTGTTTACACTTTGATGCAATGAACAATCCAGCAATACTTGAGAAACACTACAGATACCATATGAGTGTTTGCAGGAGAGAGGAGTGTTGTCAATCAGGTATTGAATGGTTTCTTTACTGTCACAAATAAAAAATTTTAACAATATAGTTACTTGTGCATGTAATACTTCTCTGGGAAAAAAAAAAGCATTTCTGCACTTCTTTAATAGGCACTGCCCTTAATTCAGCAGGGACTTTCCTGCTAATGCACATCCACGTTGGAGGATAAAATCTCCCATCTCTGTCCCACCCTCCTCCCCCTCTCCTCTTTCTCAGTCACGTGCAGGGCTCCTCAGTGGCTGCCCTGGCACCTGCTTGTGCAAACAGAGCTGATGAACTGCTGATGAACTCTGCTAAATAAATTGGTGGCGACTCTTGCAGATGTTGCAGCTATTTAGATCTCTTGGATGAGATCATACAATAATTCGTTCAAGTCTCAAAGCTGTGTGACTTCTTTTGAAGGGCTTACTTCAGCTACTTGAATAGCTGTTCTTAACATCACTGCCATATCCACATGAATATCTGAATAAAACACTTTATTTGCTTGGAAAAATCTATTTTGGGACTTTTTATCTGACACAGTAAGACTTAGGCAGAGCCTTCCTTTCTAGGAAAAAGCACATATTATTGATGCTTCATGAGCAAAAAAAAACCTCAGGCCTGTTGGAAGAAGCAGCTGCCTCAAGATAGCACATTAGTTGCAATTAAAAATATTTTTAGTTAAAAGTATTTTTAGTTTAGTTATGATCGGTTGGAATGACCTGGACTGCCTTTACTTTGTACTGGTTAATCAGGTTTTTGATTCTCTCAGGTTTTGTTTTTAATTTTTAATTTTGCCAATCTCCTTAGCTGCTACTTAGGATAAAGATGCCTTTCTTCTTCTTTTTTCCACTTGGTAAAACAAGTGTTTCAAAATCCATAAAACAGCTCATTTATAGTGGTGAGAAAGATCCTGTTGTTCTATGCTGACAGAAACCAAGTGTCTGCAGAGCTGAATACCCAACAGTCCCTACACCTTTAGGCTTTCCAATGGTTTCCCCCTTCCTTTTTGCTGTCTTTTGTCTCACAGGGAGAGCCAGATGCTCTGGAATTCCCTGCAGGATGGGCTGGGGCTGTTCCAGGTGGATGCAGCTCCAGCAGTTTTTCCTGACCCTGCAATCACCCCTCCAGCCCAGCCACTCTGGCAGGAATTCTGGCAGACTTCTGGTCTCCTGTGGTTCAGCAGGAGCTGCTGGAGAAGGATTGATCTGAGGATAAGCCATGGTTTGGGCAGGTTGGCAGCCTTGGGAAGCTCCCAGGAGTTTTGTTGGGAAGGAGCTGTGCTGGGAGCAGGGTGTATGTGATGAAAGCCACGTTCAGGGGCATTTCTGGGGCACACAGGGATCAGTGTGGCTCCTCAGTGTGGATTTGCCTCTGCAGTGCCCCCCAATATCCAAAAGTGAAGTTTGGCCATGGCTAAAAGGAGATCTGGCTGAGTTTGGGGTTTGGGGGGTGGTGGCTGTGGCTGTGTCCCCCGTGGTGCCTCTCACTGCTCTCCCAGCCCTCACTCAGTCTCACAGCCACCTTTCCATTCACCTGGACACGCCTTGGGGATGCAGATGGCAGGAAAAGCTGGACACAAGCACAGTCCTGCTGGCACCATCAGCACCTCAGGGTGGACCCAGCAAGGATGAGGCTGCTTAAACAGAGACAGGAACATGTCACCCCTCAGAGAACCTCTGTCCCTGCAGATAATGAGGGATCCTTTTGTCCCCACAAACGTGGTGCCACCACCTCTGAATTCCCAGCCTTCCTGTAAATGTTGCATTCGGAAGCTCGGGGGGTTGTTGGGGGAGTTGCTGGCTTGACAATGAGTTGTTTTCTTTGATTTTAATGAGCTTTTGTGATGAAACCCAAATTTCTTTACTGTGTAACCTTGTAATTCCTTTCTTTTTCACGCTTTGATTCAGTTTGACAATAAACTATCTGTGAGGTTTTTTTTTTCATTCTCTCCATGTCTAATAATGCAAATAGTTTAGGTCTGTTCCCAGAAATCCCCCTTTTCTCTGTCCACATGTGGTTCTGCATGGGGGAAACACTGGGAGGGGAAAGCAAAGACTTTGGAGAATCGGGGCAGAAATTCTCATTCCATTCCTCTCACAACTCTTTGGAGCTGCTGGGCTTTAATAAAGATGAAAGCCTTGACTGCTGAGCACCAAGGCCTCCTTCCTCTGGCAGCAGATCTGGCAGAAAGGTTCAGCTCCTGATCCTTTTGGTTAACCTGCTGAGGTTTGGATAAACCCATCTGGCCCAAAGCCAGAGCTGAGAAAAGGAGCAAGATCCTGGATTGTGGGAGGGGAGAAGGGGCAGGGAAAACCTGATGGTGATGGAGTGGGGTTTCCGTACAAACCCCTCTCAGTCCCTGCATGCAGCACCCCTTGTGTGCACCCACAGCATCCCCGAAGCTGCTCTTTGCTTCCTCACCTGCCTGTCCCTGGTTTTTAGGGATAAATGGGGCTGAGAGTGGATCAGCAGCTGACCTGGCACAGGTCTGGGGTCACCCCGTCTGCAGCCAAACATTTATCCCCTGAGGGAAAGGAGGAATTGGGGGAGCTGCTGGAAATGGATTGGTTCAAGATGCCCACGTGAAGAGTTTCTCACCTGGCACATCTCAGGTCTGCGTGGAAGGATCAGGATGGAGAAGTGGGTTGCAAGTTGAGCATTTGCTGGAAGACAAACCCACAGAAAGATGAAAGTCTGGCATTTTCATGTGTGGGGTTTTTTTAATAGGAATTTTCCTTTAAATAATGTGATTTTATAAATGCTGTTAGGTTTTTTTCTTCTCTAATCTCTGCCTAATCCCCTGGTAAATACCTGCTGTACTCTCAGAGACTGAGAACCAGAGATTTTGTGTAAAATTCATCTGTGAAGTTTTTAGTGCACCTGGAATGGGACACCTTTTTCCTTCACAAGCAAATAGATCTAGAAGAAGAAGAGAAGATTTTTGTCAAGACCTGAAGAACCCATTTAATCACGGAATGACAGAATCATTTTGGTTGGAAAAGACTCAGCTGAGAGGGACCAGGTGCTGTGTAGGAGCAGGGCTGAGGCTGAGCAGCTCCTGCCCTTGGCTCTGCACCACAGAGCTCTGTGAGCCTGAACTTTCCTCCTGATTTTCCCTCCAAATAGTGACTGGAGCCTTTGGTCTCCCTGGAATCCTCTTTAAAACATCTTTGTAACTCAGGGCAGGTTCAGATGAGCAATCACTCACTGGGCTGGTCCCTGATCTACTGGATAGATCTTGGAATTACAACCAGGGGGATCAAGCAAATCCTTGGGATGGGGATGCTTGGAAAACACTTGGACTGTTGGATCCCAAAAAGGAGCACGAGGTGGGGAAAGTCTGGATTGTGGAGGCTCTGGATTGTGGAGGCTCTGGATTGTAAAGGCTCTGGATTGTGGTGGTCCAAAGCGTGGCACGGTCTGGCAGTGAGAACGTTTGGCTTTGATGGGTCTGTGATGGAAATCTTGGGGAAAAACCCAGAGTTTGAGAGGCTCCGGCCGTGCAGGGCCCGGTCACACCACGAGATGGAGCAGCCGATCAGCGCTGCCTTTAAAGGCGCCGCGGGGGAAATTTAAAATACATGATCTCGAGGAAAAGCTTTGGATGTCTGAGTGCCCTGCCAGGATTGTGCTCCACAGACCCAAGGATGACGCTTTCCGTCAGTAAAAATCTCTTTTGGTATTTCACAAGCGATTTCTTCATTGGCCCAATTATTCCTGAGTTTCCTTTGAGAAAGGAACCGGTGGCTCCACACCTGAATGCAGGATAAGTATTCATGATCATTGTAGTCGCTGATTATTTTTTCTTCCATGATCAACAAAGGAAAATTAAAGAGGGAAATCGGCATTTCTCAAATATTTGAGTTCTAAATTACATCCTTACACCCCCCCTAGTGTGCTAAAGCTTTTTTTTTCTCCAAAACCTTTGCTGCTCACGTTTGTGTTTTTTTTTTGGTTGGTTGGTTTTTGAGGGGTTTTTTGTTTGTTTGTTTTTGTTGTTTGTTTGTTTGTTTGTTTGTTTACAAGCGACATCATTTAAAATCTTGCTTTGGCCGAAGCACACGAGGAGAGCTGTGGACAAATGTTGAATCTCCAGGAGGGGGAGGGAAAGAAAAGAGGAAATGAAAGCGGTGCCAAGCTGGCAGGTGGTGACAAGGCACATTCCTGTGCCAGTTCCGCTCCCTGCCCGAGTCCAGGGAGGGGACAGGGAGAGGGGACCAGGCTGGACCCAAAGGGTTGGACCTTTCCAGGAACGGACCCCACCCTGCAGGGCTGCCTCTCCTGTCAGTGACTGCAGCACCTTTCCCATTCCCCTCGGGGCTTTTTTTCGGAGAAGGGAGGGTTTCCAAGCCCTTGCAGGCCATCTTGGCTTTCTCCTCTCCCTCCCCGCTGGAAGTGCCAGCCCTGTGAGGAAATGCTGCAGGAATGGGGTCCCTGCTGCCTGGAGAGGAGAAGGCTCAGGGGGCCCCTCATCCCAACCCCCCAGGGCTCAAAGGTGCTGCAAAGAGGATGGAGGATCTCCCTTCCCACAGAGCCATGGAGGACAGCAGCAATGGCCACAGGTTGCCTCAGAAAATGCTTTATCTTGACAAGAAATATTTACAATGAGAACCATGGAAAGACGTGGTTGAGCCCCCATGGCTGGAGGATTCCAAGGTGCGACTGGGCAATGATGGAAAACCTCACCTGGGCTCCCTTCCTGTGGGCCAGAGGATCCAGGTGTCTCTCAGCCTGGGCTGCTCTTTGGTTCTGTGATCCCCATGTCCCCTCCTGGCCCTCCTGGCCAGCTGTCCCCAAGAATGGGGTGAGCATGGTAGAGCAGAATCTGTGCTCTGCAGCTCCAGCAGCTCAGGAGGAGACATCCAACCTTGGACACTTCCTCCTTTTGCCTCTCTTCTGATTCCTGAGGGCGAGACTCCCTGGAAAGTTAAATCCCATCTGGGATCCCAATTCCTGGGACAGCTTTGCCTGGGGCCCTGGGGGTGCTGGGGCTGAGGGGAAGCTGCTGCAAGTGACTCCTGCACCTCTGTTAGCAAAGCAAAGACATCCTCAGCTGCAAAAATCAGAATATCTGCCAATCCACGTTCCCCATGGGGTGCAGGATGGTGTAACTTGATGAATGTAACCCAGCCAATATGGAGAATTTCAATTAAAAGGAGAAAAAATTCCTTGACAGGCATCTCCCAACCTTTCCAGTGTCCCAGGGAAAAGGGCAGGCTTCAGTTAATGACTTGGTGTTAAATGTGGGTCTGATCTCTCCAAGATCCAGTTGGCCTTGAATTCTTTCAGTTCCTTGGATGCTGTTGGGGCTCAGGCACTTCTCACCCTCACTCCTGTGAAAGGGAAGGGAATTTCACCTCATTGTCCACGGGGTAAAACCATTCCACAAATAAAATCGTTTCTTATACACCCTGTAAAGGTTGTGGCCTCAGCTCTTTTGATTCCACATCATTCCTGTTCTTCTGAAAGTCTTGGGGAGCTGGGGGATAAATGTTTTTTATCTGCCTGTGATGAGTCAGCTGCAGGCAGCAAAGGGAGCCAGATTTTCTGGCTGCTTTAGATTTTCTAAATTTCAACTTTACAGAAAAATCAAGTTCTTCTTTTAACTTTTTCATAACCAGGTTGTCAGCTGTGACACTTTGTTGTGATGGGTTTTTTTTTTTCAAATAATGAATTTGATGAGCTTGCTGACAGGCTGGATCACACAGGCACTGGGTTTGTGTGCTGTCACCCGTTTTTAGGGATCTCACCACCAAAATAGGTATCAGCTCCATCCTGGAGACAGCCAGAAACGTTGAAACAGAGCCACCAATTAGTCATAATGGTGGGTTCTTTTCCCCAATATCACAGTGAGCTTCAGAGCAGGCACCTCCTGAGAGCTGATGTGTGATTGCCAGCAAAGGGGAAATTGGATCGTTAGGAACCTCTGCGAATAAAGAGAGCAGCAGCTCCTCCTCCAGCAAGTCCAGCACATCCTGGGCTGTGTCACCAGAATTATCTCCAGCAGGTCGAGGGAGGTGAAACCCCCTCTGCTCTGCCCTTGGGAGAGCCCTTCTGCTGTCTGGGAGCAGCTCTGGGGCTCCCAAAGCTACAAAAACCTGGAGCTGCTCCAGAGGGGACCATGGAGATGCTCCCAGGGCTGGAGCCAGGCTGGGGGAGCTGGGGGTGCTCATCTGCAGAAGAGAAACCTCCAGGGAGAGCTCAGAGCCCCTTGCAGGGCCTGAAGGGGCTCCAGGAGAGCTGGAGAGGGACTGGGGACAAGGGATGGAGGGACAGCACACAGGGAATGGCTTCACAATGATAGAGCAAAGATTTGGATTTTATTAGGAATAAATAAATCCCTGTGAGGGTTTGAGGCCCTGGCACAGGGTGCCCAGAGAAGCTGGGGCTGCCCCTGGATCCCTGGCAGTGCCCAAGGCCAGGCTGGACAGGGCTTGGAGCAGCCTGGGACAGTGGGAGGTGTCCCTGCCCATGGCACTGGAGGAGCTCTAAGGTCCCTTCCAACCCAAACCATTCTGGGATTCCTAGAGATCCCACCTGCCATGGCCCTGCTGAGAGTGACAGCAATTAGAGATGGGTGAAAGTGCCCTGAGTTGCTTTTTAAATTCCAATATTTTATCAGAATAAACCTCGACATTGTTGCTGCAAACTTTCTGCTCCCCTCTCCTGCTCTGTGGCAGCTCTGGAACAATGAAAAAAAGAGCCATTTTTTCAACAGCATTTTCAAAGCTCAGAACAATTCTGAGATTATGATTTTTTTTCTTTAAATGAGCAGCAACTACAGCTTTGCTGCTTTACCAGCAGCCTTGAGGCTGTTATAAAAAAGCTGCACTGCTGTAATGAAAAAAACACAGAGATGAAAAAACTGAGGCTGCCACAGCACCAGTGAGCTCTGTGTAGCCTCTGAACACTCAATTTTCGCTTGCAGCCTAAACCACTGTTCAAGGAAGGGGAGAGAGAGGCTGAATTCTAAATGGTCCCAGGTCTGTAAATTGTGTGAAGGCACAGCCTTGTTTCCTAAATGCCCGTGCAGAGCTTTTCCTGCTGCTCTATTTAAGATTGCACAGAGCAGGGTGGGAGGGAGGATGACTGGATCAGGCTGAGGGAGGGAGGGAAGCTCAAGCTGTCAGGAGCTGGGGCTGCCCTCAGATCTGCAGCAGCTTCAAAGCACTTCTATCAAACCTGGGGAATGTGCAGGAGTGGGGGAAAAAACATCAGGTGCCTTTTTGCTGGGGAGAAGCCTCTCCCATCCCGAGGTAGAAATGGTCAGAAAGTCACTCACAGAATCATGGAATGGTTTGGGCTGGAAGGGACCTTAAAGCTCATCCAGTACCAAGCCCTGCCATGGGCAGGGGCACTTTCCACCAGGCAGGTTTCCCTTGCTGTTTCCTGCTCCAGGTGATGTCTGTCCCCACCAGAGGTTTGTAAGGTGGCTTTGCTCATCCTTCAGCTCCCCCAGCCTGACCAGAGGGCTGCTTACAGAAAATCTGGGGGAAAAAATTGCTTTGGTCATGGCCAAAGCCCCCTGGAAAGAACAAAACCCTCCTGCCTCAAGTGTGGAGGGGCTTTCCAAGCATCATTTCCTGAAGCAGTTTCCCCAGGGAGAGGATTTGGTCACTGCCACGTGTGAGCTGAGCTGGGGGGTGTTGGGGAAGATGAAATAGGAAAGCCTTATAGATATGATTACCTTGTAAAAGATGCTGGAAATATGGAAAGTATAATTGAAATTGAGATGAAGACAAGGTTTGAGTTGAAGAGTAACTAAGAAACAATGGCAGAGCTGGCTGAAGGGAATCCTCCTTCTTGATAGAACAATGCCCTCTGCCCAGGCAGGTCCAAAGGGCAGAGCAAACCCTGCCTGCCTGGTAGAGATTCCCAAAAGTAGTTTTTTAAAGTTTAAAATACAACCCTGTATGGTAATGCGATAATTCTTATAGGTTACATGCAAATATTGTAGAGTTTGTAGCTTGTCTCAGATTGGTTAAAGAGAATTAGAATATTCAACAGAGAAGATGATTTATTGTATTGTAAACAGTAAATCACGTTTTTTTTTACGCTCTCTTTTTGCCTCTTTCTCTCTCTTTCTCTGGCCTGCTTTGAGCTGCGTCTTGCAGCCCAGCAGCCTCTGACACCCATGCTCTTCCACAATAAACTCCCATGCTCTAAACCCATCTTTAGAGATCTCTCACTTCTATTTTACCCTCATAACCAAATCCCACAGAGTTAAATCCTGCAGTGGGGCTGGAGGGAGATGAAAGCAAGGCACTGCTGCTGTTTTAAGGGAGCTCCATGCATTGTTTGTCAGGGGTGTGGGGATGCAGCCACCCCTGCCTGGAGCTCCCCAGCCAAACCAGGACAGGGTGTCAGGGATGGGACTCTGAAGCCAAGGAGGAACCATCTGCAGTTCAAACTCCACGAGGGGCAGAGGAGCTTTCCCTGGGGATGACTGAAATCAGAGCAGGGAGAGCTCCTTGGGTGACAAATCCAAGCAGATGAAATACATGAGCAGAGAGCAGGGAGATAAAAGGAGCTGCTGAAGAAGTGGGAGTCGGTCTCTTCTCCCATGTAAAAAACCATGGGATAAGGGAAATGTCCCCAGGTTGTGCCAGGAGAGGTTTAGTTTGGTTATCAAGGAAAATTTCTTCACTGAAAGGGTGATGAGGCACTGGAAGAAGTTGCCCAGGGCAGTGGTGGAGTCACCACTCCTGGAAGTGTTCAAAAAACACGTGGATGTGGCACTTGGAGATGTTGTCTAGTGGTGGGCTTGGCAGTGCTGAGTTAAGGTTGGACACAGGAATCTCAGAGGCTTTTCCCAAATCTAAAAATTTGGAAATGATCCTGTGCAATGAATGGCAAGGTCTGGGTTATTTGTGCCACGTTTCAGAAGAAAAAACAACCACAAGTTTAAAACAACAAGCCATTGCCAAAAAATAAAAATAAAAATAAAAATCCCCATCTCATTCGAGGAATAGATTTTCAAAAGGGGAGTTGTATAAAAACTAGGAAATAAATGCTGCAGCAGAGCTCAGTGCCAGTGGGCACAGGGCAGAAATCAGGGATAAAGTGGGCCAGGAGTGCCATGGAAAGAAGAGTGTGGAAAGAACAGTGGGAGGAAAACACCACCCAGAGAGGCTCCTCTCTCCTCTGGTGTCCCTGCCCATGGCAGGGGCTGGAACTGAACAATCTCTGAGGTTCTTTCCAGCCCAAACCACCCTGGGACTCCAGGAGAGGGAGAAGGTTTTTACTGGGATAAACACCTGGCTTTCAGCAGGACATGTGATTTGTGTCACATCAAAAAGGAGGATTAATTCTCAACACAAAAACGAGATTTCAGCAGTGTGTGAGGACAACCACAGAGCTACATCCCTGCTGCAAAGGCCTGTGCAGCTGAAGTGGATGAGTGCTGTCCATCCTTTCCAAATGGAAACCTGTCTCTTTTCTCTTTTCCCTTTTCTCTTTTCTTTCTTTTCTCTTTGCTCTTTTTTCTCGTTTTTCTCTTTTCTCTATTTTCTTTTCTCTTTTTTCTCTTTTCTCTTTTCATTTCACTTCACTTCTACCTCTCCCCACCTCTCCCCACCTCTTCCCAATTCTCTCCAGCATGAATGCCAAAACAGGATACCTGTAGGATCTGTGAGCTCCTTTTACTGAAGATACTGAACACAACCCCACCCCTGGGCTTTTGGCAGCACAACTCTGCAGACTCCAAAGGTGGTGATGCCTTTTTCCTGGTGTTAGAAAAATGAAACTTGACACAGTTAGAGGGGTTGGGGTCTTTACCGCAGTATTTTAATCAGGATCCTGTTTGATGCATCCACTTCACCCAGGTGACAGCGTGGCAAATGCACCCCCAGCAATCACACACACCAGTTATAGACTTTACACAGCAGCAGATCCAACAAGGGGGCTCAAAAATGGGGCTGGGGTGGGCTCAGCTCGAGTTTACAGAATCCTCCTGTCAGGAGACCTTGGGTTCCTGAGATAGTAGGAATGTTTGGTGTCCCTGGCTCTGCAGCTCTGGGCTGTTCAGTCTCAGGCCTGCAGAACACTTAGAAAACACTGAGCACTGAACTAAGCAAAAGGTTGCAAGTGTGTATGGTGCTGATACTTGTGGATACACAGAACTGTGTGAAAGGGATATAAAAGAAAAGACAAAAATCATTCTGGCATCAGTGGCTGGACAGGAACTGTGTGTCCTCTTCAGAATCCTTCACACCTCCTATTTCCCTTGTCTGAGTGGGGACACCCTGATCCAGACAAACACCCTGTCACTGTCCCCGTGCTGCAGGTGAGGCTTCTGGCCAGCCCTGCATCCCTGGGACCACAGGGAAATCTGCAGCTGGAATTCTCTGGAACAAATGCCACAAATCCAGATTCAGCTCCAAAAGCAAATGTTGTGGAAGCTCCCAGCAGCCAGGCAGGACTCCCCCCCAGCTGCTGCTCTGCTTTCAGGGAGTGTGAGGTGCAAAGCACCCAGGGAAAAGCATTGGAGACTTTGGGAAGTGCAACCCAGCTGGGAAGGCTGATTTAGGAGAGAAGAAAGGGGTTGTAAGGAAATAACTTCAAGCCTGCGTCACTGGAGATTTGAAGTGGTTTGGATTTTGGCTGAAATGGCTGAGAGCTGGGGCGTGAGCTTTTATTGAATAATAGCCATTTTCTGTGTCAAGTGCAAAAACGTTCCTGAGAAAACTCTGAATTGTCAGTTGTTCAGACCACACAATTCCAGTGAGTAAAGTGGGGTCCTTCAGAAATGCCAGGTCCTCTGATCACTGAGCAGGCTATCCCAGCAGCAATCCCTGTGTCCCTGCTGTTCCCCAATCCATGCAGTTCCCCAATCTCTGTGACCCTGCAGTTCCCCAATCCCTGTGATCCCTGCAGTTCCCCAATCCCTTTGTCCAGGCAATTCCCCAATCCCTGCAGTTCCCCAGTCCCTATTTCCCTGCAGTTCCCCAATCCCTGTGTCCCTGCAGTTCCCCAATCCCT